>OU342740.1:507171245-507246216 GCA_910589775.1 Avena eriantha | reverse complement strand
ACATGCAATGACACTAGTGGGCCCATCCTTATGTGGTTCATAAAGGAACAGACATACAATGACACTGGTGGATCCTTATGTGGTTTGTTTAGAAGAACAGACATGCAATGACATTGGGTGTGGTTCATGAGAAGACCACACATCCAATGACACTGGTGGATCCTTATGTGGTTTGTTTAGAGGAACAGACATGCAATGACACTAGGTGGATCCACATGTGGTTTATGGAAGTAAAAGACATGCAATGACACTGGTAGATCCTTGTGTGGTTCATGAAAAGAACAGATATGCAGTGAAATTGGGTGTGGTTCATGAATAGAATAGACATGCACTGTCACCGGGTGTGGTTCATGAAAAGAACAGACATGCAATGACACTGGTGGGCCCATCCTTATATGGTTCATGAAAAGAATAGACATGCAATGACACTGGTGGATCCTTATGTGATTTGTTTAGAAGAACACGCATGCAAGGACACTAGGTGTGGTTCATGAAAAGAACACACATCCAATGACACTGGTGGATCCTTATGTGGTTTGTTTAGAGGAATAGACATGCAATCACACTAGGTGGATCCACATGTGGTTTATGGAAGTAAAAGACATGCAATGACACTGGTAGATCCTTATGTGGTTCATGAAAAGAACAGAAATGCAGTGAAACTGGGTGTGGTTCATGAATATAACAGACATGCACTGACACTGGGTGTGGTTCATGAAAAGAATAGACATGCAATGACACTGGTGGGCCCATACTTATGTTGTTCATGAAAAGAACAAACATGCAATGACACTGTGGATCCTTATGTGGTTTGTTTAGAATGACACGCACGCAATGACACTGGGTGTGGTGCATGAAAAGATACCACATCCAATGATACTGGTGGATCCTTATGTGGTTAGTTTAGAGGAACACGCATGCAATGACACCGGTGGATCCACGTGTGATTCATGAGAAGAACACACATCCAATGACTCTGGGAGATCCTTATGTGGTTCATGAAAAGAACAGACATGCAGTGAAACTGGGTGTGCTTCATGAAAAGAACAGACATACACTGACAATAGGAGTGGTTCATGAAAAGAACAGATAGGCAATGACACTGGTGGATCCTTATGTGGTATATGGAAGGAACAAACATGCAATCACACTAGGTGGATCCATATGTGGTTTATGCAAGTAACACACATGCAATGATAGTGGGTGTGGTTCATGAAAAGAACAGACATGCAATGACACTGGTGGGCCCATCCTTATGTGGTTCATGAAAAGAACAGACATGCAATGACACTGGTGGATCCTTATGTGGTTTGTTTAGAAGAACACGCATGCAATGACACTGGGTGTGGTTCATGAAAAGAACAGACATGCAATGACACTGGTGGATCCTTATGTGGTTTGTTTAGAGGAACAGACATGCAATGACTCTAGCCGTGGTTCATGAAAAGAACAGACATGCAATGACACCGGGTGTGGTTCATGAAATGAACAGACATGCAATGACTTATGTGGTTTGATTAGAAGAACACACATGCAATGACACTGGGTGTGGTTCATGAAAATAAAAGACATGCAATGACACTTGTGGATCCTTATGTGGTTTGTTTAGAAGAACACGCATGCAGTGACACTAGGTGGATCCATATGTGGTTTATGGAAGTAAAATACATGCAATGACTCTAACTGTGATTCATGAAAAGAACAGACATGCAATGACACTAGTGGGCCCATCCTTATGTGGTTCATAAAAGGAACAGACATACAATGACACTGGTGGATCCTTATGTGGTTTGTTTAGAAGAACAGACATGCAATGACATTGGGTGTGGTTCATGAGAAGACCACACATCCAATGACACTAGTGGATCCTTATGTGGTTTGTTTAGAGGAACAGACATGCAATGTGCTAGGTGGATCCAGATGTGGTTTATGGAAGTAAAAGACATGCAATGACACTGGTAGATCCTTATGTGGTTCATGAAAAGAACAGACATGCAGTGAAACTGGGTGTGGTTCATGAATAGAACAGACATGCACTGACACTGAGTGTGGTTCATGAAAAGAAAAGATATGCAATGACACTGGTCGGACCATCCTTATGTGGCTCATGAAAAGAACGGACATGCAATGACACTGGTGGATCCTTATGTGGTTTGTTTAGAAGAACACGCATGCAATTACACTGGGTGTGGTTCATGAGAAGAACACACATGCAATGACACTGGTGGATCCTTATCTGGTTTGTTTAGAGAAACAGACATGCAATCACACTAGGTGGATCCATATGTGGTTTATGGAAGTAAAAGACATGCAATGACTCTAGCTATGATTCATGAAAAGAACAGACATACAATGACACTGGTGGATCCTTATGTGGTTCATGAAAAGAACAGACAGGCAATGACACTGGGGGATCCTTATGTGGTTTTTTTAGAAGAACACACATGCAATGACATTGGGTGTGGTTCATTAGAAGAACACACATCCAATGACACTGGTGGATCCTTATGTGGTTTGTTTAGAGGAACAAACATGCAATGACACTAGGTGGATCCACATGTGGTTTATGGAAGTAAAAGACATGCAATGACACTAGTAGATCCTTATGTGGTTCATGAAAAGAACAGACATGCAGTGAAACTAGGTCTGGTTCATGAATAGAATAGACATGCACTGACACTAGGTGTGGTTCATGAAAAGAACAGACATGCAATGACACTGGTGGGCCCATCCTTATGTGGTTCATGAAAAGTAAAGACATGCAATGACACTGGTGGATCCTTATGTGGTTTGTTTAGAAGAACACGCATGCAATGACACTGGGTGTGGTTCATGAAAAGAACACACATCCAATGACACTAGTGGATCCTTATGTGGTTTGTTTAGAGGAACAAACATGCAATCACACTAGGTGGATCCACATGTGGTTTATGGAAGTAAAAGACATGCACTGACACTGGGTGTGGTTCATGAAAAGAACAGACATGCAATGACACTGGTAGATCCTTATGTGTTTCATGAAAAGAACAGACATGCAATGACACTGGTGGATCCTTATGTGGTTTGTTTAGAGGAACAGACATGCAATGACTCTAGCCGTGGTTCATGAAAAGAACAGACATGCAATAACACCGGGTGTGGTTCATGAAATGAACAGACATGCAATGACTTATGTGGTTTGATTAGAAGAACACACATGCAATGACACTGGGTGTGGTTCATGAGAAGAACACACATGCAATGACACTGGTGGATCCTTATGTGGTTTCTTTAGAGGAACATACATGCAATCACACTAGGTGGATCCATATGTGGTTTATGGAAGTAAATGACATGCAATGACTCTAGCTGCGATTCATGAAAAGAACAGACATGCAATGACACTAGTGGATCCTTATGTGGTTCATGAAAAGAACAGACAGGCAATGACACTAGTGGATCCTTATGTGGTTTGTTTAGAAGAAGCATTATCTAAAATGAAGAACATTTCCCACCAAAAGATCAGTCCAATAATACCACTCACTGGTAAATAGCGCAATACTTCTTCGTGAATCTCCGCTATTTGAATATTGAACATCATAACCATGAATAGGAATGAAACGGCAATACACATGCAATGACACTGGGTGTGGTTCATGAGAAGAACACACATCCAATGACACTGGTGGATCCTTATGTGGTTTGTTCAGAGGAACAGACATGCAATGATACTAGGTGGATCCACATGTGGTTTATGGAAGTAAAAGACATGCAATGACACTGGTAGATCCTTATGTGGTTCATGAAAAGAACAGACATGTAGTGAAACTGGGTGTGGTTCATGAATATAACATACATGCACTGACACTAGGTGTGAATCATGAAAAGAACAAACCTGGAATGACACTGGTGGGCCCATCCTTATGTGGTTCATTAAAAGAACAGACATGCAATGACACTGGTGGATCCTTATGTGGTTTGTTTAGAAGAACACGCATGCAATGACACTAGGTGTGGTTCATGAGAAGAATACACATGCAATGACACTTGTGGATCCTTATGTGGTTTGTTTAGAGGAATAGACATGCAACCACACTAGGTGGATCCATATGTGGTTTCTAGAAGTAAAAGACATGCAATGACTCTAGCTGTGATTTATGAAAAGAACAGACATGCAATGACACTGGTGGATCCTTATGCGGTTCATGAAAAGAACAAGCAGGCAATGACACTGGTGGATCCTTATGTGGTTTGTTTAGAAGAACACACATGCAATGACACAGGGTGTGGTTCATCAGAAGAACACACATCCAATGACACTGGTGGATCCTTATGTGTTTTGTTTAGAGGAATAGACATGCAATGATACTAGGTGGATCCACATGTGGTTTATGGAAGTAAAAGACATGCAATGACACTGGTAGATCCTTATGTGGTTCATGAAAAGAACAGACATGCAATGACACTGGTGGGCCCATCCTTATGTGGTTCATGAAAAGAACAGACATGCAATGACACGGGTGGATCCTTATGTGGTTTGTTTAGAAGAACATGCATGCAATGACACTAGGTGTGGTTCATCAGATGAACACACATGCAATGACACTGGTGGATCCTTATGTGGTTTGTTTAGAGGAAACAGACATGCAATCATACTAGGTGGATCCATATGTGGTTTATGGAAGTAAAAGACATGCAATGACACTGGGTGTGGTTCATGAAAATAACAGACATGCAATGACACTGTTAGATCCTTATGTGGTTCATGAAAAGAACAGACATGCAATGACACTGGTGGATCCTTATGTGGTTTGTTTAGAGGAACAGACATGCAATGACTCTAGCCGTGGTTCATGAAAAGAACAGACATGCAATGACACCGGGTGTGGTTATTGAAATGAATAGACATGCAATGACTTATGTGGTTTGATTAGAAGAACACACATGCAATGACACTGGGTGTGGTTCATGAAAAGAACAGACATGCAATGACACTGGTGGATCCTTATGTGGTTTGTTTGGAAGAACACGCATGCAATGACACTTGGTGTGGTTCATGAGAAGAACACACATGCAATCACACTGGTGGATCCTTATGTGGTTTCTTTAGAGGAACTTACATGCAATCACACTAGGTGGATCCATATGTGGTTTATGGAAGTAAAAGACATGCAATGACTCTAGCTGTGATTCATGAAAAGAACAGACATGCAATGACACTGGTGGATCCTTATGTGGTTCATGAAAAGAAAAGACAGGCAATGGCACTAGTGGATCCTTATGTGGTTTGTTTAGAAGAACACACATGCAATGACACTGGGTGTGGTTCATGAGAAGAACACACATCCAATGACACTGGTGGATCCTTATGTGGTTTGTTTAGAGGAACAGACATGCAATGATACTAGGTGGATCCACATGTGGTTTATGGAAGTAAAAGACATGCAATGACACTGGTAGATCCTTATGTGGTTCATGAAAAGAACAGACATGCAACGAAACTTGGTGTGGTTCATGAATATAAGAGACATGCACTGACACTGGGTGTGGTTCATGAAAAGAACAGACATGCAATGACACTAGTGGGCCCATCCTTATGTGGTTCATAAAAGGAACAGACATACAATGACACTGGTGGATCCTTATGTGGTTTGTTTAGAAGAACAGACATGCAATGACATTGGGTGTGGTTCATGAGAAGACCACACATCCAATGACACTGGTGGATCCTTATGTGGTTTGTTTAGAGGAACAGACATGCAATGACACTAGGTGGATCCACATGTGGTTTATGGAAGTAAAAGACATGCAATGACACTGGTAGATCCTTGTGTGGTTCATGAAAAGAACAGATATGCAGTGAAATTGGGTGTGGTTCATGAATAGAATAGACATGCACTGTCACCGGGTGTGGTTCATGAAAAGAAGAGACATGCAATGACACTGGTGGGCCCATCCTTATATGGTTCATGAAAAGAATAGACATGCAATGACACTGGTGGATCCTTATGTGATTTGTTTAGAAGAACACGCATGCAAGGACACTAGGTGTGGTTCATGAAAAGAACACACATCCAATGACATTGGTGGATCCTTATGTGGTTTGTTTAGAGGAATAGACATGCAATCACACTAGGTGGATCCACATGTGGTTTATGGAAGTAAAAGACATGCAATGACACTGGTAGATCCTTATGTGGTTCATGAAAAGAACAGAAATGCAGTGAAACTGGGTGTGGTTCATGAATATAACAGACATGCACTGACACTGGGTGTGGTTCATGAAAAGAATAGACATGCAATGACACTGGTGGGCCCATCCTTATGTTGTTCATGAAAAGAACAGACATGCAATGACACTGTGGATCCTTATGTGGTTTGTTTAGAATGACACGCACGCAATGACACTGGGTGTGGTGCATGAAAAGATACCACATCCAATGATACTGGTGGATCCTTATGTGGTTTGTTTAGAGGAACAGACATGCAATCACACTAGGTGGATCCATATGTGGTTTATGGAAGTAAAATACATGCAATGACTCTAGCTGTGATTCATGAAAAGAACAGACATGCAATGACACTGGTGGATCCTTATGTGGTTCATGAAAAGAACAGACAGGCAATGACACCGGTGGATACTTTTGTGGTTTGTTTAGAAGAAGACACATGCAATGACACTGGGTGTGATTCTTGAGAAGAACACACATCCAATGACACTGGTGGATCCTTATGTGCTTTGTTTAGAGGAACACACATGCAATGACATCGGTGGATCCACGTGTGGTTCATGAGAAGAACACACATCCAATGACTCTGGTAGATCCTTATGTGGTTCATGAAAAGAACAGACATGTAGTGAAACTGGGTGTGGTTCATGAAAACAACAGACATGCACTAACACTAGGAGTGGTTCATGAAAAGAACAGACAGGCAATGACACTGGTGGATCCTTATGTGGTTTATGAATGGAACAAACATGTAATCACACTAGGTGGATCCATATGTGGTTTATGGAAGTATCACACATGCAATGACACTAGGTGTGGTTCATGAAAAGAATAGACATGCAATGACACTGGTAGATCCTTATGTGGTTCATGAAAAGAACAGACATGCAACGACACTGGTGGATCCTTATGTGGTTTGTTTAGAGGAACATATATGTAATGACTCTAGCCATGGTTCATGAAAAGAACAGACATGCAATGACACCGGGTGTGGTTCATGAAAGGAACAAACATGCAATGACTTATATGGTTTGTTTAGAAGAAACAGACATGCAATGACACTATGTGTGGTTCATGAAAAGAACACACATGCAATGACACTGGTGGATACTTATGTGGTTTGTTTAGAAGAACACGCATGCAATGACACTGGGTGTGGTTCGTGAGAAGAACACACATGCAATGACACTGGTGGATCCTTATGTGGTTTGTTTAGAGGAATAGACATGCAATCAGACTAGGTGGATCCATATGTGGTTTATGGAAGTAAAAGACATGCAATGACTCTAGTTGTGATTCATGAAAAGAACAAACATGCAATGACACTGGTGGGCCCATCCTTATGTGGTTCATGAAAATAATAGACAGGCAATGACACTGGTGGATCCTTATGTGGTTTGTTTAGAAGAACACACATGCAATGACACTGGGTGTGGTTCATGAGAAGAACACACATCCAATGACACTGGTGGATCCTTATGTGGTTTGTTTAGAGGAACAGACATCTAATGACACTAGGTGGATCCATATGTGGTTATGGAAGTAAAAGACATGGAATGACACTGGTAGATCGTTATGTGGTTCATGAAAAGAACAGACATGCAGTGAAACTGGGTGTGGTTCATGAATAGAACAGACATGTACTGACACTAGTTGTGGTTCATGAAAAGAAAAAACATGCAATGACACTGGTGGGCCCATCCTTATGTGGTTCATGAAAAGAACAGACATGCAATGACACTGGTGGATCCTTATGTGGTTTGTTTAGAAGAACACACATGCAATAACACTGGGTGTAGTTCATGAAAAGAACACACATCCAATTACACTGGTGGATCCTTATGTGGTTTGTTTAGAGGAACACGCATGCAATGACACCGGTGGATCCACGTGTGGTTCATTAGAAGAACACACATCCAATGAACTCTAGTGGATCTATCTTGGCATAATTTGATGTATTCCATGATGTATTTCATTGTACAAGACACTTTCCATTTTTATACTACTCAGTTTTGCCCTTGGTTTTATGTGGTACTACTTAGTTTTTCCCACCGCCTCTCTATCTTCTGTAGAAGCCCAAAACTGTGCTCACCCTGTCTGCTACTCCCTGATAGGTTGTCACAGTTGTCACACAGATCGTGCGCACCAACCGTTGATTCTGTGCGATCAAACGATGATCGTTGCACACCTCGTGCCCTTCACAGTACAGCGTGAGACAGCATGGACGTCTCCCTCCGCGAGACTTCTACAGAAACGAACACGATGCCGTCCATGGAAAAAGTCATCGAGCGGTCATGTCAAGTTTAATCAAGTCTAAAAAGCCTACTACTACTACAACTCATGGACAGGGCAACGGGGTCATCGAGTGCACGGTTGTCGATGGGACGCTGCAATTTAATGCCACTTGATTTTAATCAGACATATCCCATTTATACGCAACGCTCTCAATCTCACTTCCAACTGGGTCCTAACGGTAGTAAATTCCATGAGTCAAGGGCCCCCCTCGAGTAGATCTAACGTTGCTAGAAATTAGTTCCGCGCCACTTGCATGGAGTGGAATCGAGGTCTGCGATGAGTGTGTTTTCAATGTAGCTCTAAAGTGGAGATCGTGGCTGTTTCAAAAAAAGGGAACCGAAAAAGGGTGGAGATCGTGGTAGCACCCCCGCCCCCCCGCCCACCACATGTGTCCACTCGAGGACTACGAACAGTTCGGTGTTTATAACCCCCTTCGACCTTCTTCTTCCATGAGCTGGTGTCATTTCCCCCCAGTCTGTCTAGTCCCAAGACCCCAATCTACACCTGCCGTGCGCGCCGAATCTCCCTCTTTGCACTACCTCCTTCCCTTTGTGCGCCATGAAGCGTACGCATGGAGAAGATCCGGAGGTGAAGCCAGTTGAAGGCGAAGCAGCAGATGGCTCGGTCGTCGCCAAGCAGACGGAGGCGTCTTCTTCGGGCACGAACGCCGCTTGTCACCGCACCGCCGAGGGTGCGAACTCATCCGTCCACCCAGTTGTCGTCGCCGCCGAGCAGCAGGTGGTAGCCGTCAACGCCGAGCAGCAGTTGGTAGCCGTCGCCACCGAGCAGCAGGTGGTAGCCATCGCCGCCGAGCAGCCGGTAGTAGCCGTCGCCGCCGAGCAGCAGGTGGCCAACAACGTCGTGGTGCTAGCGGCAAATCTGGATGGGGGGCAGGCGGAGGAAATCCGGTGATCTACATCGACGACCCCATCACCGTTCAAGAAATCTTCGATGCAATCGCGGAGAATGATGAGTTCGAGGAGGAGGTCCCTGATGAGGAGTCTGAGGTACTACATTGCTAGCTTATGTAGTCGCAGTCGCAGTTTTCACTGTTCATACATAGGATTTGCTATCTTGTACATATTCTTTTGCTCTTGAAGTAGGGTAGTATATATATGATTCAATCGGTTGATTGATGCATCTGCCATCTAGTCACAAAACCCCAATCCGTCTAGTCACAAAACCCCAATCTGCTCATCTGCCATCTAGTTGAGTTTGCTAGTTGAGTGCTGATTTCTATTGTTTCTGATGTATGAATGCATTGTATGATGCATTTGTATATCCTTGAATATTGTTTGGTACGATTACATTTCAATTTCTTATTGTGGCCAATGATTCAAATTTGCCCTAAAGAGAGGCAGACACATTGCTGTCAAATTTTTACAGGGATGAGTGAGCGAACCTAGGGCCATGTACAAGATCAATATAAGCTGTGCAATTGTTACTTGGTTCGCTTACGCCATCTCTGTAGAAACTTATGAGGCTGCAATCTTTATTCTACATTCATAGAACTATGATATTTGAATTATATATTCCATGCATTCATAGTGTATAAGAATTACATTTTAGTTTGTCACCGAGGCCGATGATTGAAATTTGCCCAAAAAGAGTTCAAGGGGAGACACGTATGAAGGTGTCATGTTTTAGGGATGGGTTGGTGAACCTGAGGCAGCAATGCACACAAACAATATAGGTTGTGTTGTTGCCTGTTGGTACTTTGGTTCCCCAACTCCATCTCTGAAACAAATTATGAGGCCCTTGATTTATTCTCATATGGAACTACATATATGATCCTTGAATTGTTTCTAATCTTCTAATGATTGGTATGATGCATATGTATATGAATGGTTTTGATCATACGTATTTTTAACATGTACCTAAAGATTAATTGTTTGGTTTTTCATTTATAATTACAATATTTAGGATTATTTTTGTACCTGGCTATGTATATCCCTGAATAATGTATTGTACGATTACATTTCAATTTCTTATTGTGGCCAATGATTAAAATTTGCCCCAAAAGAGAGGCAGACACATCGGTGTCAGATTTTTTCAGGGACGAGTTAGTGAACCTGGGGCGATGTACAAGAACAATATAGGTTGTGCAATTGTTACTTGGTTCACTTACGCCGTCCCTGCAGAAACTTATGAGGCCTTAATCTTTATTCTATATTCATAGAACTATGATATTCGAATTACCTATTCAATGCATTCAGTGTATAAGAATTACATTTTAGTTTGTCACCGAGGCCGATGATTGAAATTTTCCCTAAAAGAGTTCAAGGGGAGACACGTATGACGGTGTCGTGTTTTAGGGATGGGTTGGTGAACCTGAGGCAGCAATGCACACAAACAATATAGGTTTTCCTGTTGGTACTTTGATTCTCCAACTCCATCTCTGAAACAAATTTTGAGGCCCTAGATTTATTCTCATATGGAACTACATATATGATCCTTGAATTGTTTCTGATCTTTTAATGATTGGTATGATGCATATGTATATGAATGGTTTTGATCATAAGTATTTTTAACATGCACCTGAAGATTAATTGTTTGGTTTATTTATAATTACAATATTTAGGCTTGTTTTTGTACCTGACTATGTATATCCCTGAATAATGTTTTGTACGATTACATTTCAATTTCTTATTGTGGCCAATGATTCAAATTTGCCCCAAAAGAGAGGCAGACACATTGGTGTCAGATTTTTTCAGGGACGAGTTAGTGAACCTGGGGCGATGTACAACAACAATATAGGCTGTGCAATTGTTACTTGGTTCACTCACGCCGTCCCTGAATAAACTTATGAGGCCACAACCTTTATTCTACATTCATAGAACTATGATATTCGAATTATCTACTCCATGCATTCATAGTGTATAAGAATTACATTTTAGTTTGTCACCGAGGCCGATGATTGAAATTAGCCCCAAAAGAGTTCAAGGGGAGACACGTATGATGGTGTCGTGTTTTAGGGATCACTAGTGCACACCCCCCCTCTAACAGCGGTTTGGGGGGCCCTCTAATAGCGGTTGTAGAACCGCTGTAGAGGGTTCGGTGTTAGAGCCCCCCCCCCTTTAACACCGGTTCTTATACGAACCGGTGTTAAAGGGTGGCGCACGTGGGGCTGCCGCAGGGCTCAGGGCCCCCCTTTAACACCGGTTCGTAACACGAACCGGTGTTAAAGGTTCTGTGCCGCGACAGGAAAAAGAGATAAATCTCTGCCACGGCAGGAAAACGGCATAAATCTCTGCCGCGGCAGAGTTCTGCCCCTGCCCCGTTCTTGGCGTATTTCTGCGGCGCGGTGGGGACGGGGAGGGGGGGAGGGGAAATCGATCGGGAGCGGTATACACATACATCGTCATCGGTACATACGAGTACATGAATAATTAAGCAACTAGTATTATACACAACATCGTCATTGTGTGGTATTCTCCGTAAACGTTGAAGCATCAAGTACAAGACAAACACGTTCAAGCATATATACAACGTTCATTTTGGTGGATATCTAAAGAGTTCTCCGCCAGGCGTGACGACCTCATCAAGTATGAACCCCGCCAATTCCTCTTGAATGGCTCGTATGCGGTCAAATGGTAGGAGTTGGTCCCGCATCCGTTCGATCTGAATATATATGAAGAATGGGGTCAATATATATAAGAATAAAACTCAACACAATTGATGGTAATAAAATAATGTTGTGTACTTTGTTTACTTACTCTAAGTTGTTCTATTGCGGCTTGGCCTGTCGCACATATCGTGTTGCGAATGAACTCGCAAACATAGTACCCACATAAGTTATTGCCGTGTCCCTGATGCGCGCACTTTATGAGAATAGAGAGTTCAATCAAAATAATAATCAATAAAGCATGATATAATGGAACTGGAAGCAGAATCAAAGAGATACGCAGACCTAGCTAGCTAGTATTACTTACATTTTGGTCTACAAATTTTAGTTCTTCTGACCATTCACCCACGGCCCTGCCCGTGAACCTTTTCCAAACCTGTCCGGCAAAGAAAATGGATAAAGGAGTAATTAATTACTTGTTGTCACGAAAGTTGCCGATCTAGTGCGATAATATGATTGAAATTACCTCTGGAGCATCTCTCTAAAGTCTGCCCATAGCTCTTTTTCTTTTCGTAACGAGTCCATGACAAGGACTTTTCCTGAGTCAGGTTGAATGACTAGCAGAATAAAGTGGAACCTACGCACGCATAACTCATCATCAGTTACACTTAACATCGAGTAAGCCGAAACAGAATGTGTACAAGAGAGGGTAACAGTACTCACGAGAAGTTGGAAGGCAATAGTATTTTCCTTTTGGTTTCTTGTCTCAGTAAAGACCTTAGCAATAAATCTTCTGTTTGCCCGGGTTTGGTTCTTACCACTTCTTCATGAACTCTATTTGGGTTAACGAACCCAATGTCAAAAGGTCCTCCTTTCATGCATTCCATAACCTTTTTCCTGAATAATAGTATATACATATATGGTGAGCATATATATATATACATGCAATTAATGAAGTGAATGAGATGAGATAGAAAATACAGATATAGTACTTACACACAATAAAGGCTGATGGCAGCTTTGTCGAGTTCCTTCTGATTGAATAGAAAATGCAAGTCTTCAATGTTGAAGTCGATCTCGTCGTCTCCGCACAAGAAAATCTCATCTCTTATATGCGCTGTGATCCATTCTTCCTTTCTCGTCTTGCAGAAATCAAGGTACCACTTGTGCAATCTTCGCATCTTTGTTGGTAGATTCTTGAGCTCCTCTTTCTTGACGAGATTCTTCCCATACTTCCATGGTTGTATGGGGTTGGCATCGCATTTGGGCAAGTTGTCTCCCATGATGTTCAAGTATGCATTGTAAGTCATCCCCATCTCATTGGCCTTTCTTTGTAGCTCTGCCTCGTAATCATTTACGGGAGGATCGTCCCATGTGTCGAACACTTGGAGCGGGGCGCATGATTGGTTTTCCTGCTCTCCGAGCATGGGAACTGTTTTCTGGGGTGCTGCACGACTGCTACTTTCAGTCTCCCTACGGCGCCTTGCATCCGCCTTCAAAATCTGGCGCTCTTAGTCCGGCACAAGTGGGGTTTCAGGTTTGAAAAGATTTTTGTAAAACTTCTCCACCACCGCCGAATCTATTTTCTCCTTTGGCTCGGCCCGTCTAGGTGCAAAGAATTTCTTGACCTCTTCTTCTGAGATCCTATTGGTCTCCTCTTCGCTGCGATTCCACGGTAAAACCGGCAATGGCTTGGCGGAAGGCTGCGGGACGTAGTTTTTTGAACTCCTTGGCGTACGGTTTCCTGCGGATTTCTTTGTGGCAGTGCTAGTGATGCTCTTTGTGGTAGTGCTCTTCCGCTTACGCCGTGGAGATGGCTGAAGCGCCGGAGATGGCTGACGGGCAGGAGATGGCTGGCGCGCCGGAGATGGCTGGCGCGCCGGAGATGGCTGCCGCGTAGGAGATGGCTGAAGTGCCGGAGATGGCTGCCGCGCAGGAGATGGCTGAAGCGGCTCAGACTGCTGACGCTACGGAGACGGCGGGGGTGCCAGTGGTCTCCAATTTGGAAGCACGATGTGTTCCTTGTTCCAAAGAATGGTTGTTTTCACTGCAAATTTGAGTGGAGTTTCCCCTTCACCTGTAGCATGGTCAAGCTGTGCTTCCTCATATTCCTTCACAACCTCATCCACCCCGACAATAGCATAGCCATCTGGAATCGGTCGGTAGTGGTAAGTTCCACCAGCTACAGGAGGTAAGGCATAGCTGACAACCACCTTAATGGATAAGCCCATTAATCTCACATGCAGCTCAGCATGTTCGCTCTCCGTGATCTCATCCACGGGGTATCGAGGACCCGCCATTTCAAGCATGGGCTGCACGTTCTCCGTGGAAGCCACGCTGCTTTTCCGCATAGAGTCTGGGCTGTCGGCAGATTCCAATGCAGGCTCTTCGTGCCGCTGAGATGGGCCGGTAGCTTGATGGCTCTATTGTGCATTCACTTGCGCATGCAGCGCCACAAGTGCATGTTCTATCTGTGTCATCCGCTCTGTACGCTCTTTTTCTTTTCTGCCGCGCCATCTCTAAGAGTCGCTCCACTCGGCAAACCCATCCTTCCACGTCATACCCCCTGTGCCTCGTGCATGTCCAGGGTGTTCTTTTTTACCGATAGCGCGTGTGAGCTGGTCATTCTCTCTGTCGGGATGGAAGGTCCTGGCGGCTGTTTCCTCGTATGCCGTGATGAGTTCAGTGACGGGTTTGGCAAGGATGGTTGGGAAGATACACAATCCTGTGTCTGGGTCCAACCTTGCCCCGATTCCGTAGAACCAAGTCTTTGCACGTAGGTCCCACCCATGTGTCTGGGGTGTGATCCCTCTGTCGCGCAGGGCCTTCTTAGCTTCCTCCCACTTAGGCCTCTGAGATATGTAGCCACCTGATCCTGTCCTATGGTGATATTCCTTCTTCTGGGCATTTAGCGTATTGGTTTCTGACCTCTTTGTAGCTATAGCACCTTTCTTGTATGCCACAAATTCGCGCCAGTGAGGTCTTATCTTCGCATAATATGCGTCTTCGAAATCTGGAGTCTCACGAGCTTTGACAAATTTGTTCAATTTTGTCTTCCAGTTGCGGAAAGCTTCAGCCATCTTCTTTAGAGTCCACTCTTTGACCTTTTCCTTTATAACCGGTTTGTTTTCATCCTCCTCTAGCGGAAGGGTGAAATTTACCAACAGCGAATTCCAAAGCGTTTCTTTGGATCTTTCATCGACAAAGGTACCGTCGCCCTGCTTTGGCTTATTCCAATATTCAATTATGATTGGGATTTGGTCCCTAACAAGAACTCCAGCCTGACGTACAAATTTGTCTGCGGCCTTCTTGGGCTCCATCGGCTTGCCATCAACCCGGACTGCTTCGATCGTGAACTTTGCACGATCTTTCAACTGATGGCTCGCGCCTCGCTTGCTCTTTTTCGTAGAAGAAGATGGTGGCTGGCTGGTCGATCCAGAGGGCTAAAAGAAGAAAGAAGCGTTAATTAATGCATGTAGAAGAAGATTGTTGGTGGAAGTCAGCAGAGGCTTAATCAATGCATATACCTCGCCAGACTTTGTAATCACTAAATTGCGTTCACCGGAGTCTTCATCTTCTCCATGACTACTTGAGCTATCATCATGTCTCTCCAAGTTCAGATATTGTGAGGTGTCCTCATCGATAATGTTCTCCATTATTTCTTCTTCTTCAAGGTTTCTACTAAGTAGATCCATAGTTTCTAAAACAATAATATTATCTAGAGTAAGAGAGTAAACATTCAAGTGGACTTGGATTCATACACAAATATACATACAAGCCAAACCTAGCTATGCTAGGAGCAGTGGATCGGGTAATATAAGCTCATAGGGAATAATGCAACGGATAGGATACTCTATCTATCGATAAAATACCATAGTAGAATCGTATGCATCATGGCAAGAATCAAATACTTTCAAAATCATAGGATTCTTTTATGTGTGAGGCTATGCTTACCTTGTTTGATATAGATCTTCGAAAGCCTTGTGCTTGACTTGATTATAGTTGATCAAGTATTGTTCTTCAAGCTTCGATGATGTTGATCTCGGTCTTCGATCTCGGAGTCGGTATCGTATTCTACCGGGAAGAAGCAAACATCGAAAAGAAAGGGAGAACAACAATCAACATATGGCATCGATGCAATGATCAAGCAAGTATGATGATATGACAAGTTAAATAGATCTTAAATGAAACCCTAGGGCATGCTTGATCATTTTAAACAGGGTCCGAAGGGTACAAACCCTAGAACAGGGGAACACCGGAACACCTATGAGGGGCTAATTTAGTTCTCTAATTAAAATTGTCATTTAAGTTGCTTAACAATGCATGATTATAGCTTAAACAAATAGATCTCAATTTTATGGACATTTTGATATATTATACATATTTTTCTAACTTATAAATAATTAGTTATTGAATTTATAAGATTTAAACCAATTTCTGAAATTATTAAACCATTTAAAAACCTTTTATTGTGTCAGCATGACGTAGGACTGACGTCACCAGAGGGGACAGGTTGTTTCTCACCGGGGTTGGGTCTAGCCACTTCAACAGACGGACGGGCCCGAGGCCACGTCGGATGCCACCGTGGCATTCAGCGGTCAACGGGCCCGCGGGCCACGCCGGCCACCGCCGCGGTGACGTCATCGCAGCGGCCACTGTCGGTTATCACCGGTGACAGCGACAGAGGGCGCGCCCGGGGCTGTGTTCGGGCGAGCACGTCCAGGCGGACCAGATACTAGCGGCGCAACTGGCGTTTGGTCGCCGGAGCAGCAGCGACGACGGTGGTCTATGGCGGCGAAGGGCAGGCGCGCGACGCGAGCTCGGTACAGAGCGGGAGGAGGACGAGAAGGTGGTCCCTTCGAACCGGAAGCTCACCTTGAGCATGTAGCGCGCGACGGAGATGGTCGGAGATGGTCGTCGACGCGGAGGAGATGGTCGTCGGAGGCAGAGAGGCCGGAGGAGACGACGGTTTCGATCTGGCTGGGGGGAAGAAGGAAGGGGAAGGGCGTTAAAACCCCCCCCCCCTTTAACACCGGTTCGTGGCTAGAACTGGTGTTAAAGGGGGGGGGTAATTCGTTTCGCGCCCGCACCTCCCCCCCCTTTAACACCGGTTCCAGCCACGAACCGGTGTTAAAGGGGGGGGGGGTGTGCGCGCGCGAAATGAAATAAATGCGCCCCCCTTTAACACCGGTTCGTGGCTGGAACCGGTGTTAAAGGGGGGGCATTTATTTCATGCATTTATTTAAAGGGGTGGGGGCATTTATAATTCAAAAAATAGGATATGAATTTAGAAAATGCATATCTTATTCATTTCAACTCAGAAAAATATGAATAATATATCATAATTTTCAGAAAAATAATATATATCCATTCATGTAAAAACATTTTATATTTACTTTAGATGAAAATTTCCAAAATGATTAAAACACTTACATATAAATTTTGATTATTCAATTCAAACAAAAATAAATTGTCAAATCCTAAAACTTTGAACATAAGAAATATTAAGCATCTAAAAAGGAATCTAACCCTATTTTATTAGAGCAAATCATATTTTATTTTTGTATTAATATTTTTGAATTGATTGGATATTTAAATGCCGCATCTTTTGTATACACTTGAATCTGAGCATCGTATCATTTTGTGAAGGAGATAGAACTGGAACTAAAATACAGAATGCAACTAATAGTAAGTTACATAAAGCACGACTGAAAATTAAGATACATGGCCAGATTAAGTAACAATCGGCCGAACTTGTTCAGTCATGCTCCTGCCTACACCTGTAAAACTCGCCACTGTAGTCGTCGTACTCGCCGCCGCCGTCATCGATGTCGTCATCGGGGTCGCCGTAATTGAACCTTGAAGGCTGAGTACGCGTGGGCTGGGCTTGAGGGTAGCGCAGACGGGGGTTAGAGTCGGCGGCAGTGTCATAGGCCATGACGCTTTTTAGAGTCCGACCGCGCCACCATAGCCGACGGCCGGCCTCGTTGAAGTTCGGAGGAGGTGGGCCGTCCTCCTCGTGCCTGGAGAGCACCCTCTCACGCCGATCCACGAAGAAGGCTTCCCAAGTAGGGAAATAGTCGGGATGCCATCTGGGATTCCTCCGCTGCTCCGGCGTGAGCTCGAAGTAGTAGTGGTTCGTGATGGCCATCCGGCGCGCCACACCTAGATGGACAGGAGGAACCGGCACGCCTCCGGCGCTCAGCATCCAGCCGACGGGGACACAGTAGCCCAGCGGGCAGGGGTAGTTCGAGGCGCAAAGCGCCTCCGCCTCCCTGGGGGGTAGTGCTACGGTGGAAGCCATGGGAAAGAGTGATGAGGTTGCAGATATGAGTCTAGAGATGTGCAATGACAATGGAGGCCAACCCTACATATATATATATTGAAGAACTGGCGGGAAGAACTGGAGGGAAGAACTGGTGGGAAAAAATGGCGGGAAGAAAAATGGAGGGAAGAAAAATGGCGGGAAAAATGGCGGGAAAAAATGGCGGGAAGAAAAATGGCGGGAAGAAAAATGGAGGGAAGAAATAGAAGGAAGAAAAATGGTTCATTTAATACATATACTGTTAACAGAAGAAATATGACATTGATTTCCATGTTGAGATACATATGTGTGCCAAAAATGGCTCAATTAATACATATAGTCAATCTTATGATCGCGTCGGCCGTAACCATGGAGTATCAACACCGTTTAACAGGATGGTTGGGTCAGTCTGCACTCTGAAGGGCGGAATTTCATCAAACTTATTATAATCTTCTGACATGACTGTCTTGTCCTCCACTCCCACGATGTTTATTTTCCCTAAAAGAACTATGTGACGCTTTGGCTCATCGTGTGATGTATCTGTTTGCTTATTTTTTCTTTTTTTGGTTTGGTAGACATGTCCTTCACATAGAAAACCTGAGCCAGATCATTGGCTAAGACGAATGGTTCATCTAAGTTCTTGTCTACCTTCATAAGATTGTTGAGATCCACCGTTGTCATTCCGTACTTCTTGTCTACCTCAACCCCCCTCCTGTTAGCTTGACCCATTTGCGTCGAAACAAGGGGACCTTAAAATTAGGTCCATAGTCAAGTTCCCATATCTCCTCTATAAACCCATAATACGTGGTCTTTTTCCCATTGTCTTCTGCTGCATCGAAGCGGACACCACTATTTTGGTTGGTGCTCTTTTTATCTTGGCCTATCGTGTAAAATGTATTCCCATTTATCTCGTACCCTTGGAAAGTACATACAGTCGAAGATGGTGTCCTGGCCAACAAGTACAGCTGATCCCCAACAGTGGTGTTATTCGTGAGAAGTCTTTGCAGCCAGCCGCCAAAACTCGCCATGTGTTCACTTATAATCCATTCATCAGACTGCCCCGGGTGTTTGAGGCGTATTAAATTCTTGTGTTCATTGATATACGGGGCAACCAAGATAGATCTTTGTAAAACCGTGTAGTGTTCTTGATTGAGAGAATGCCCGTCCCTACATATCATTGCTTTACATCCTAGGGTGCCTTTTCCACGTAGTCTCCCCTCATGTCGTGATTCTGGAACACCAATCGCCTTAAGGTCAGGAATAAAATCAACACAGAACTCAATGACCTCCTCTGTTACATAGCCCTTGGAGATGCTTCCTTCTGGCCTAGCACGATTATGAACATATTTCTTTAAGACTGCCATGTACCTCTCAAAGGGGAATATATTGTGTAGAAATACAGGACCGAGAATGGCAATCTCTTCTACTAGGTGAACCAGGAGATGCATCATAATATTGAAGAAGGATGGTGGGAACACCAACTCAAAGCTGACAAGACATTGGGCCACATCTGTCTGTAACCCTGGTAGACTTTCTAGATCGATTACCTTCTGAGATATTGCATTGAGGAATGCACATAGCTTCACAATGGGTACTCGAACATTTTCAGGTAGAAGCCCCCTCAATGCAATCGGAAGCAATTGTGTCATAATCACGTGGCAGTCATGAGACTTCAGGTTTTGGAATTTTTTCTCTGCCATATTTATTATTCCCTTTATATTCGATGAGAAGCCAGACGGGACCTTGATACTGCTCAGGCATTCAAAAAAGATTTCCTTCTCTGCTTTGGTAAGAGCGTAGCTGGCAGGAGTTAAGTGGCATCATTTACCCTTCTCGTTCTCAGGATGCATAGGCTCTTCAGGGTCTTTCAGACGTTGCTGGTCCTGCCGTGCTTCCGGTGTATCTTTTGTCTTCCCATACACTCCTAGGAAGCCTAGCAGGTTCATGCAAACATTCTTCGTCACGTGCATCACGTCGATTGAAGAGCGGACCTCTAAGACTTTCCAGTAGGGTAGGTCCCAAAATATAGATTGCTTCTTCCACATGGGCGCGTGTCCGGCATCGTCATTCGGAACAGATAGACTGCCAGGACCTTTTCCAAAGATTACTTCTAGGTCCTTGACCATACCAAATACCTCCTCACCGGTACGGAGGACAGGCTTCCTCCGGGGTTCTGCCAGACGTTTCAAATACTTGCCTTTCTTTCTTACTGGATGCAGGTTCGGAAGAAATCGACAATACCCTAGGTACACAACCTTCTTACATTTATCCAAATATACACTTTCAGTCTCATCTAAACAGTGTGTGCATGCATTGTATCCCTTGTCTGTCTGCCCTGAAATGTTACTAAGAGCAGGCCAATCATTGATGGTTACGAGAAGCAATGCTCGTAGGTCAAATGGCTCCCCTTTGTGCTCATCCCATATACGTACACCTGGTTTGGCCCACGGCTGTAAAAGTTCTTCAACTAATGGCCTTAGGTACACATCAATGTTTTTGCCCGGTTGCCTCGGGCCTTGGATGAGCACTGGCATCATAATGAACTTCCTCTTCATACACAACCAAGGAGGAAGATTATAGATACATAGAGTCACAGGCCAGGTGCTGTGGCTGCAGCTCTGCTCACCAAAAGGATTCATGCTATCTGTACTTAGACCAAACCTTAAGTTCCTTGCGTCACGTGCGAAGTCTGGGTACTCTCGCTCGACTTTTCTCCACTGTGACCCATCAGCGGGGTGTCTCAACATCGCGTCTTTCTTACGGTCTTGCATGTGCCATCGCAACAACTTGGCATGCTCTTTATTTCTGAAGAGACGTTTTAACTGTGGTATTATAGGAGCATACCACATAACCTTGGCAGGAACCTTCTTCCTAGGGGCCTCGCCCTCAACATCGCCAGGATCGTCTCGTCTGATCTTATACCGCAGTGCAGTGCATACCGGGCATGCATCCAAATTCTCGTACTTCTCACCGCGGTAGAGGATGCAGTCATTAATGCAGACATGTATCTTCTGCACGTCTAATCCTAGAGGGCAGACAACCTTCTTTGCTTGGTATGTACTGTCGGGCAACTCATTATTTCTTGGAAGAAGATTCTTCATTTTTACCAACAACTTTGAAAATGCGCTGTCAGTCACACCGTTCTCTGCCTTCCATTGCAGCAAATCCAGTGTGGTACCTAGCTTTTTGTGGCCATCTTCGCAAGTTGGGTACAACAATGTTTTGTGATCCTTTAACATTTGCTCCAGCTTCTCCTTCTCCTTTTCAGTTTCACATTCTTCCTTTGCATCAGTAATGGCCCGACCAAGATCGTCATCAGCGGGCCCATCTGCTTCCTCTTGATCTTCATTATCTACCCCCGTTGTAGTATCATCATATTCAGGATACATATTATGATAGTTGTCATCATCCTCTTCTTCTTCGTTGTCTTCCATCACAACCCCTTTTTCTCCGTGCTTGGTACAACAATTATAGCTGGGCATGAAACCGGATCGAAGCAGGTGGGCGTGAATGGTTCTGGTATTTGAGTAGTCTTTCTTGTTCTGACAGTGAACACACGGACAGCACATAAAACCATTGTGACCACGGTTTGCATTAGCCACAACGATGAAATTTTGGAGGCCCGTAATGTACTCGGGAGTGCGGCGGTCACCGTACATCCATTGCCGGTTCATCTGCATTAATATATAGTATATATCAAAAAATAATAGGGAGATGACCATTTATATATATACTACATCAATGACACATGAAAGGATAGTTGCCGACCTCGACCGAGAAGGAAAGAGCAACGAGAAAACTTATTTTGAGCTCTCGGGCATTTCACCGAACACCTCTTGTGCATACGAAAAAACACAAACTAGCACACTTCACACCCTCTTGCTAGGCTCCAAAATGAGATAGTGAAAAAATGGAAGAGTGGGGTGTGGGCTGCGGTGTCTTATATAGCCCCCCCCTTTAACACCGGTTCAAGCCACGAACCGGTGTTAAAGGGGGGTGGGGCTGCGCGGGCCACTGGTGCAGGGGCCTTTAACACCGGTTCGTGGCTTGAACCGGTGTTAAAGGGGGGGCTCCTTTTTGCTGCACGGGCCACGCTGGTACAGGCCCCCCCCCCCTTTAACACCGGTTCGTAGAAGAACCGGTGTTAAAGCCCATTTCCAGGCTCAACCAAAGGCCTCGTTTCCACTAGTGGATGGGTTGGTGAACCTGAGGCAGCAATGCACACAAAAAATATAGGTTGTGCTGTTGGTACTTTGGTTCGCCAACTCCATCTCTGAAACAAATTATGAGGCCCTAGATTTATTCTCATATGGAACTACATATATGATCCTTGAATTGTTTCTGATCTTTTAATGATTGGTATGACGCATATGTATATGAATGGTTTTGATCATAAGTATTTTTAACATGCACATGAAGATTAATTGTTTGGTTTTTATTTATAATTACAATATTGAGGCTTGTTTTTGTACCTGACTATGTATATCCCTGAATAATGTTTTGTACGATTACATTTCTATTTCTTATTGTGGCCATCGATTCAAATTTGCCCCAAAAGAGAGGTAGACACATCGGTGTCAGATTTTTTCCGGGATGAGTTAGTGAACCTGGGGCGATGTACAACAACATTACAGGTTGTGCAATTGTTACTTGGTTCACTGACTCCATCCCTGAAGAAACTTATGAGGCCGCAATCTTTATCCTACATTCACTCTGATGCAATTATTTGTCATTGTGTTGAGATGAAATGATATATGAACCGATCAAACTATTGCTGAGATGCTTTATCTTTGATATCCACGGATATATTGTCTTACATATACATGTTGTCAATTCTTGAGTTGTAATACAATTCAATCATATGTATGAGTTCTAAGTTATGTTCTTAAAAATCAACAGGAGGATGATGATGATGATGTGGACGATAGCAAGGTATCCGGGGACAACAAGAGCCGCTACGTGCTGAGGTGGTTACGGTGTGGGAAAATCCGTTTCCACCGTAGGGGGAGATTGTTTTGCCCATTCTGTGGCAGAGCAATCAACATGGACCTCGACAGCATGATCCAGCACGCGGAGGGCGTTGGCAGAGGCGGAGGCAGGCAGAGGCCGATTACCTTGGCGCGGCACGCAGCCTACGGCAAATTCCTCCGGGAGTATGTCAGGACTGGCCTGTATCTCATCGACTAGGATGTCGCTGCCTCGTGCTGATAAACCCATGCCCTGCTAGGCGTCTCCGTGTCCCGGCCTCCTGCTGCAGCCCCTGCTTTTATTTTGTTCTAGTTAATTATTACTTGTGTGTGGCATGTAAGACAATATATCCGTGGTGTCTCTGGTGAACCTTCTATATTAATCTACTCCTTTATATGGAGTGCCTTAAAGTTTCTAGTGTTCAATTATATTTACTGATCATGCTCATGCACACTATAAAACATTTATAGTGCTCGATTATATTATAATTGTCAAGAAATACATCAACAAGTTAAATTGTTCGAAATTTTGTATTGAAGTAACTAAATGTATCACACACATAATAAACTAGAAACTAAAATCTAGTTCAAACACACAATGTATCACCACCACTTGTTGTCGTCCTTGACTTGCTTCCCCGTCAGCCGCTTGATGTCACCACCGTCCCAAGATCCCTGCTCGTCCTGAAACCGCTTTCTGTCCTCCTCGCGCTTCTTCTCCTCGGCTAGCTTGTAACCAGGGCATAGCTCTCTCGCGAAAAAACCCGCCTTAACCATCCCATCTTTCATGGTAATGAGCTTACTATACAACTCGTAAACCATGTAGGCGTCTCTGGCTGCATACTCAAGGCGCACCTAGCTCATCGGCTTCCACTCCTAGTAGTCGTGATCGAGTCGCTTCAATTTCTTTAGTTTTTCATAGGATTTATCGATGATTTCCACTGCCAGATCACCCATGCCATCCTTCGCTGGGTATGATTTGATCTTGTACAGATTTTGGATGTCGATGTGGTGCCCCTCTAAGATTTTTATCAACGCACGAGAAAGCATAATTGTGTCATTTGTGATATCCACGCTAGTGAAAGTTATCCCTTTCCTACACAAGAACTCGACCAGAGCCGGACAACGCATCTCAGTTGGTTTAGTCCTGCACTTAGATGGTTCTAGGGATGTAAGGGAACAAGGGATGCAGAAGTGGTGATCTCAAATTTAAATTTCACATACCTACAGAAGTGGTAAACGAGGACCTCCTCATGTATGGCGATTTGCACGACAACGATCTCTTGTGGAGGATTTTTTCGCTTATTTGCACGGGTGTACTCCAAGTGTAGCCCTAGAAACTTGTGCTTCTCTTTCTCAAGCAATTGCTCAAACCTAGCGAGAGTTGTCTCCACAGTCGCTTCAACATTTGTGTACACCACTCTAAACCAAGTGGGTCTCTGTTGTGCGTTTCCCATCGTCCATGCCTGCAAGGAAATGGGTGCAAGGAACTGCCTGCAAGAGGAAGAAGAAGATGAACCCATGGTTCCAGAATAGAGGAAGAAGAAGCGCCCAGGAAAAACTGCAGAGGAATGACTGAGGAAGAGGAATGACTGCAGAAGAAACATGGTAACTGCAACTTTCGGTTCGAGAACTCACCGTGGTTACGTGGAGATCGTGGCAATGCCGCTGATTCAACAAGTGGGGCCAGTTCCTGCGAGAATATGAAATTAGCTGTGCATTTTTCTATGCGAGAAATTGAGAGAAGTCATTTATATTTTGTCTTTCATAATTAAACACAATGAAGTTGGTATAGCCCAAGAGATTTGAACAAAAGAGATTTGCTAGTTTAACATATATCAACACTTACAGGCCCAACATGGCAGAACTTGGAGAGCCCCAGAACTTGAGCTACCACAGAGACCTCGGCAGAGGTGGCAGAATTGGTGCGGGTGCAACCACGGCGACGGCGAGCTCAGATTCTAGAGGAGGAAAACAGAACCGAGCATGGTCGACAGGGTGATAGATCTCATCGGGAACCAATTCTCGTACCCGACCATGCCATGGGTGCGTCCACGGTGAGGGTGAGCTCTGACTCGGGATGGGGAGGAGAGCAGGGCCGAGCAGCTTCGTCACTTCCCTGCTCTACGCCATGGCCGCGACCACAGATTGCCGCTCCGGGGAAGAAGACGAGTAATGGAGGCGCCAATGCTGCAAGCCTACAGGGAGGAGAGCTAGGCCGAGCAGGTTCATCCACGTCCCAGCTCCACGCCATGGCTGCGACGCCCCACAGATTGTCGCTCCGGGGAAGAAGAAGACACGTAATGGATGAAGGCGCCAACGCTGCAAGCCTAATTGACACCTAAGCGATGGGAGCGACAGGAGCGACATAACGGCGAGAACTGACAGGGGGGCCCAACTTGACGGCCGTTAGCCTGATTTTTTGTATTGAAACATAAAGTTGAATTCGTGCCGAAAAAGACCCTCTGAGTATTTGGCACGCCAACTATAGTCATCGCGGATGATATCAGGGAACTCGGGTACCGCGTTGCCTGGCCACCCCAACTTTCGGCCGCAAAATGATATTCTCAGGGGGTGGTGTGGGCCCCTAGTGGCGCATCTCCACTCCCCCTTTTGGCAATCTTCATCTTCTGGAAAAATAGAATTTTCCATGTATTTTTCTGGATTTTCTGATCTTTGCGAATTTTGCCTCCAAATAGCACCTTTTCCATCAGAATCCTGACTGCAGCGATCCATGCTCCAAAGTCATCAACCATGCAAAAACATATGAAATAACATAAGTATCATCTCTTAATATGAAATATATCACTGAATAACAGTAAATTATGGTATAGAATAGTGATGCAAAATGGACGTATCAACTCCCCCCAAGCTTAGACTTCGCTTGTCCCCAAGCGAAAACTGAGCTCAATAAACATGACCTCAGGTTCATGGAGTGAAGAGTCGATAAAAGAATACGGACAAGAAGCATCACATTTATCAATACACAAATCATAATAGAAGACAACTCAATATTATATAACTTAAATTTTAATAAGTAAAGGAAACACAATAAAGATACATAAAGTAAATCATAATTGGTAATGGCAAACTTAGCTCTTCGTCGAAGAATAGTTGAAAATTTGCTAGAGTTCACACATAACTAGTTTTCAATGATAGCTTTCAAAGTAGTGAACACTTAAGATAAGAGCAATGTGCAAAACAAGGAACATAAGAAACATGATTGAATAAATCATCATATGAATGAATGAAACACAACAACTCAAAATATTTGTTGAGATAGAAGGGAATAGGTTTACTGACTCAAGTAAAAAGTAAAAGAAAGGTCCTTCGTAGAGGGAAGCAGGGATTTCCAGTTTCATAAAGAGCTTCCAAAAATTATGATATTTATTAGCTTTCAGCTCTCATTGCTCCTACCATAGGCATCTTTAGGTGATTAAGGTTAAAGTGATCAAATATGAGGATATGCTTGACAAGTTGCAAGTTGAAAATCTCATGTCCCTTGAATACGAGGGCCGCTCCTCATGCTACTCAAGTTTAGTCACCGGTAAGTTCTTGTCATAGTAAGTATGTGTGTATCATAGAGAACCGCCAACGGGGTACCCCTTGCCTGATGATACGGAAGAATCCACATGTCAAAATTATAAGGCAAGCAGAGAACAAGCATCTCAGCAATCTTCTTATTTACCATGGGAAAATGGTGCTTTTTTCTCTCTTTCCTCTTTTCTCATCTTTTTTTCTTTTTTTTTTCTCAATATCTATCTCTTTTTTTATAAGAAGAATGCTTCATAGATTGCTCATTATGGTTACGCTGCAGGTTTCCACCATGATTAGGCATGGATTACAACGGCGGCCCAGGCATTTCTCTAACACACATACATAACTCCATGGACTTACAAGCTCCCCTTTCATTTCACACCGACGACATCCATAGACAAAAGAGCGTGATATCAACTAGGTACAAAGTACAAGTGCAATGTTGAAAGCGTTCCCCATGATAGCATGGTTCTGCTAATTAACAACTTACAAACGCAAGAATATACGCAACATAGATGGGCACAATGGTTCAAGTTTATTAAGTGCAAGAAAGTAAAGTGTGCCATCAAGTTCGTGAGTGCTTTAATCACTAATTTTCACATAACAAGTTTAATTCGGAAGGTAGATAAAAACATGAATTTACTTGGAATAGCAATAATGCTAATAGGTAGGTATGGTGGACACAAATGGCATAGGTTTTGGTTTAAGGATTGGATGCACGAGAAGCATTCCCTCTTAGTATAGGATTTTTGGCTAGCAAGGCTGGGTAGCAAGCATAAGAGTTGAAGGAAACAAAAAATCATACAAGTGATAAAAACAAGCATGCAATCTTCCTTGGAAGCACAAAAGATCTTAACTAGAGAATACTAAACTTATGAGCAAATCAAGAAAGAAAGATGATGAAATTATATTTCTTTAAGAGTACTTTTATCTTTTTCATTCAATTCTCAAAATGGTGTTGCTATTGACCGAGCCAGGTTTGCCAAAACAAACTAAATTAACTCAATGATCCCGAAGTGATACCAATACTAACGACAAGATCAATCATATAACCATGAACTGAAAACTAATATAAGATATGCAAAAGAGTAAATTATAGGACTTCTCATTAATATTCCATAATGGTAACTCACTCCAAGGGATACATAGATATCTAACGAGAGGGGGGACACTTCCATAATGCAAGCCATCCTACATGATAACTTCTCTGTTCATGATATGACTCTACTAAAATGGTAAAAAGATAGAAGATAGTGATGTGATACCGCGGCACTCCCCACAGCTTGGAACAAACCAAGGGGATGCCAAAACCTGATGACGAATTACTCCTTTGGTGGTGGTGGTATTCTCTCATCATCGTCCAACTTCCAAGGTAAGGGCTCCCCATCAACAAAAGACATCCTGGTCTCCATCATCTGAAACTAGCAGTAGGACGTATGTGTTTAAACCAAACCTCATACTCACATTTTTGATTTTGCACATTGTAGAGTTGTGCTTGCTGTTGGTTGTTCGTTTGGTGGAGTGACAGAATTTCATCAATAAGCTCAGCAGTCTCCTTTTGGTGCTCGGCGATGAGTTCGGAACAAATCTTATGGATGATGTCCACTTCACGTTCCGCCATCTTCTTATACCTAAAGACTTCTTGCTCTAGTGCTTCCGTCATGTCCTCCATACTTCCTTCACCTTTGGGGCCCTGAACCTCTTTTATTTGTACCTGTCCATCTTCAAGCAACAACTCCTTGGGATGAATCTTCATCTCACGCATGTACGGGTTGATGATATTCGCTGAGGAGTCTTCCTTGGATGATCCAGAGGAAGACATTGTGGCTCCAAAACTGGGACTCTACCTATCAGAAACAAATCGAAACAAAAACACGACGAGAACATGATATACGAACCTCGGAGGATATGGGGAATTATATAATATAAAATTTTACAACAAAAGGAAGGTACAGGGAGAAAACGGGTCAGGGACGGAGTCCGGGCGGCCACACCACCTGCTGGTGCAGCCAGGGGCCCGCGCCAGGGGGTGGTGTGAGCCACCCTGGCTCCGTTTCCGTACCTCTTTCGCTTCGTTGCTTTCCTTGTTGGATAAAAACTCCAAAAATATAATTTGACAGAATTTTCGCGGAACTTTTCTTACCAGCACTGTTACCTACTCGAAAACGGACTCTATAGGTCTCTGAATTTGGTCTTTGATAAATTTTTCTGGAGTTACCGCTTGAATAACATCAATATCTTCATTGTAAGAATCTCTAGCAATATAGTGCTTGAGTCGCTGACCATTCACAACTTGTGTAGTGTTATCTTTTAAAGAAGAAATTTTTATTGCACCTGAACGA
Organism: Avena eriantha; assembly: GCA_910589775.1. Classification (NCBI taxonomy): domain Eukaryota; kingdom Viridiplantae; phylum Streptophyta; class Magnoliopsida; order Poales; family Poaceae; genus Avena; species Avena eriantha. Next base: position 507,216,997 of record OU342740.1, on the reverse strand, counting down.
TATACTTCTTCGATAACAAAAGGTCCTTCCCATTTTGAAAGTAGTTTCCCTGCAAAAAATCTGAGAGGAGACCTATACAATAGAACTTTCTCACCAACATGGAACTCCCTCTTAAGAATTCTCATGTCATGCCATCTTTTAACTTTTTCCTTAAAGAGTCTAGCATTCTCATATACTTCACTCCTCCATTCATCTAACGAACTTAAGTCAAATAATCTTTTCTCACCAGCAAGCTTACAGTCTCTATTAAGTTCTTTCACTGCCCAATAAGCTTTGTGTTCTAATTCTAAAGGCAGGTGGCAAGCTTTCCCATAAACCATTTTGTAAGGAGACATTCCCATAGGATTTTATAGGCAGTCCTATAAGCCCATAAAGCATCATTCAACTTTTTAGCCCAATTTTTTCTAAATCTATTAACAGTCTTTTGCAAGATGGATATAATTTCTCTATTCGATAGCTCTACTTGCCCACTAGTTTGGGGATGATAAGCTGAAGCAATTCTATGATTAACATCATATTTAGCAAGGGTCTTTCTAAAACCACCATGAATTAAATGGGACCCTCCATCAGTCATAAGATATCTAGGCAATCCAAACCTAGGAAAGATAATATCCTTAAGCATTTTTAAAGAGGTCTCACCATTAGCACTTTTTGTAGGTATGGCTTCTACCCACTTAGTAACATAGTCAACAGCAACAAGAATATGGGTATAACCTTTTGAAGGGGGAAAAGGACCCACAAAGTCAAATCCCCAACAATCAAATGGTTTAATAACGAGAGAGTAATTCATAGGCATCTCATTGCGTCTAGAAATGTTACCAACTCGTTGGCACTCATCACATGATAAGACAATTTTTCTTGCATCTTTAAAAAGGGCAGGCCAGTAAAAACCTGATTGTAGCACCTTCTGTGCAGTTCTATTTCCCGCATGATGTCCTCCATAGGCACTACCATGACATTTCCGTAATATCTCCTTTTGTTCATATTTTGGAACACATCTTCGCATAATACCATCTACTCTTTCTTTATATAAATGTGGTTCATCCCAAAAATAATGCCTCAAATCGTAAAAGAACTTCCTTCTTTGCTGAGCTGTAAAAGTTGGAGGCAAATACTTGGAGACAATAAATTTAGCATAATCAGCATACCAAGGGCTCCCTCGCGAGCTTACCCCTATTGCAGCCAGCTGTTCATTTGGGAAACTATCATTAACAGTCATAGGATCAAAAGAGATGTTTTCCAATCGAGATAAATTATCAGCAACAGGATTTTCAGCACCTTTCCTATCTACAATATGTAGGTCAAACTCTTGTAAGAGCAGCACCCATCTAATGAGCCTAGGCTTAGCATCTTTCTTTGTCATAAGGTACTTAATAGCAGCATGATCAGTATGAATGGTAACTTTTGAGTCAACAATATAAGGTCTAAACTTATCACAAGCAAAGACAACAGCTAAGAATTATTTTCAGTAGTAGCATAATTCTTTTGGGCAGCGTCAAGAGTCTTACTAGCATAATGGATAACATTTAATGGCAGCGTCAAGAGTCTTACTATTCGTTGCCCAAGGACAACACCTATAGCAAAATCGCTAGCGTCACACATGATTTCAAAGGGTAAGCTCTGATCAGGTGGTTGAACAATAGGAGCAGTAGTTAAAACCTTCTTTAGAGTTTCAAAGCTTCCTTAAAATCATCATCAAAAACAAAGGGTACATCCTTTTGAAGAAGATTAGTAAGGGGTTTTGATATCTTAGAGATATCTTTAATAATGTAGGGGTTTCGTGCATAAAAACAATAAATTTTACTCTACGCCCCTGAACCCCTGAAGCTGCCAGGACCTATCTATTAGTAATATAGTAATGGGAGGGACTTTTCGTGAACTTACCCTCGAAGACCGAAAAGCATTGGCAAAGCTCAGGCGAGCGTGGTTGATGTAGACGAGCCAAAGCCGACCTCAAGGTCGTGATGAAGTCCTTGCGCTCCTTCTGGCTCCAACGACTTGAGTGCCTCAAGTGCGACACCTCGCAGAGAGTTACACACATCCGGTGCCTGACGATGACTCCCGCTTCCCCGATCCAGCAGCAGTTGCGGAAGTAGAGCTCCTGGATCCGAATCCCGCAGCACGATGGTGCTCCGTGGTGAAGATGTCTCTCTCTCGTGCAGTCCAGACTTCGGACCACGGTCACGAGAGAGAGGGCGAGAGAGAAAATATCAATTGGAGGTCGTCCCAAAAGTAGGGAGACCTTTATTGATTATTGGTGTATTTATCTTGGCCAAATACCCCATTATATATAGGGAGAGGAGGGGGTACACCCTCCCTCAAAGTCCCAGGATGGGACTAAAGGAGAGGAGGGGGGAGGGGTGGCACCGCCGGCCACCCCCATGGGCCCCGCGCGGGGGGCTGGCCCACTAGGGCGCCGGCCACCCCTTGGCCCCTTCTCCCTCTCTCCTTTCCCTAATGGGCCCTCTCCCTCAGGAATTGGCCCATTAAGCCTTTGACCATTAAAATTGATTTTTCTCTTAATTAAATAATTATGAATAAATGATTAAATAAATATTTAACATTCATTCACATATTATCTAATCTCCGTGGCTATGGAACTCCTTCCACCTCCACTCCGGACATCCTCCGGATTTACCGAAACCCTTCCGGTTTTCTCCCTTCTCTTCTTCGGCGATTCTACCGATCCTATAAACACTCTCTAAGCATCATCAAGCCCTTAAGCGTGATACCCCACGGTTCGGTAACACTCCAGACATGGTTGGGACACTCCCGCACCAATGATCGACAGAGGGACCTGGATGGCCATGTGACCCCTGTGCGTTCCACGAAGATCTTTCGTCGTTTGAACCGGGATAGTCGTGTCTTATTCCCTTTGTCATTCGATACTTGCATTGCCCAAGATCTGATCATTGACATCACCATGTCATGTTCAATCTCGTTACTGAACAATGCTACTTAACTCGTTCCGACAAGTGATATCCCCGTGATCTAATCACACGCTGCACAGCTATTGGATATAACTTCTCCGAGTGGGCCCTTGAGTATCTTCCCATCACATGGACGGACAAATCCCGCTCTTGAAATATATTGCCTCTACGGTTTCCTCTGAATACTTAAACACACCTTTATAACCACCGTTTTACTAGATGGCGTTTGATGTTATCTAAGCACTCTCGGGAGACAGTGATTGATATAGCCTCACGGTCTAAGGAATAGTCTACGAGGATCTATTTCTAATCATCGTAACTTGAACTTCGTGACATGATCGGGTCACAATGTTTAGGTTGGGTATTGGTTCATCATCTCATTCTCGGAATGAGATGACCTCATTTCCAACTGGCATAAATGCCACATGATCAGGAAACATGATCATCCGTTGACCAATGAACCAGTGACTAGAGTTTCACTGGGAACCCCTGGTTGTTTGTATATCACACGTGTATTGATGTTTCCACTCAACACAGGTATAGCATGATATAAAACTTAATCATAAACTATATGAAATATGATAATAGTCCTTACTACTATTTGTCTCTAGGGCATATTTCCAACAGTCTCCCACTTGAACTAGAGTACAAATACACTAGCTGCATTTTGTTATCAGTCATTGGCACCATGTTACCGGTACCCTGAACATGCTTGCTCATGGAAGAGGTTGAATCTTGGGTCTGTACTTTACAGTCCCAAATCCTTTGCAACTTATTAATGTCACATGGATTGACATTAATACTTTATCATCACATGATAACATCTGTGTGTATGTATCGTCGCTATGGCAGCAGAACGAGGCCTGATTCCAGGAGCCTACAGTGACGTTAGATCAACCTCGAGGGCTTTCTCATGGGCACTGTCCCTGGGACACATCATTCTATGTTAAAAGAAAACTAGCCCCGCCATAACATTATACAACACTTTAGATGGTACCCTTATCTATTATTATAAATGTATTCATCGAAACACTAGTGTACTCTGTGCAACTTTTGATGTTTTGTTCACCTCGCTTCCTACTTGACTTTAATTGGTATCTACAAGAGTTTCCAACATATTTCCTTATATCATAACTCTTTATGCTTTAAGATATGTTATCTTTTATGGATTTGGAAAATGTGTCCACAGTTCTCTACTAGACACTTCGGAGAAACTTAGCTCAACATTCTGTGATTCGAACTTAATCATTTGGATTTTGTATTTGGTTTACATATTATGCTAAGTTATCATCATGGTTTCTAAGATAGAACCTATGTATCAACATAGTAGATGCCGATCATCCTTTTCTTTCTTTCAACCATCCATGTTAAACTTAATGCTATTCCTAATTTGAGTCATTAAGGACTAGTTCCTCAATCAACTTCTATTCCGAAACCCCATTCAGAATCCCTTAAGGAATACCACATAATATCATAATACATCTATTATCAACTTCTACATCTTATATATCACTATTTATAAGTATTTGCGCTTTCATTCTTAACATACTTAAGAATTACTCCTATAAGCTCCCACTCAAAATATGTTCCTACATATTTGAATTTGAGACTTATGTTGCTCCCACTTAAAAATATGTCAATCACATATTGTTTCAGGAAGACTTTCATAGCTCCCACTCAATTTTATGCAAATTGCATATCTCCTTTACTATTTTGAATAACTTCAAAATCCTTTGATCAAATATCAAACATAGAGATTTTACTATGAGATACTAGTACTTTACTAGTTTTAAATCCACTAGACATTTAGCACTCATGAATCAAATTCATTTGAATTCATCCAATGCTTGAAAAATTGTGCTTTGTCCATTCACCCCTTTTTTCCTACTATGGCTTTGCAGTCATTTGGGAAAATTCCAAGTAACCCCTTTACTTCTGAGATTCAGCAACGAATTGCTTTCTAATCTCAAGGGAATTTTGCTTCTAGGATTTCTCATAATTTAGTTTACCATTATTTCCTTTGTAGTTCGTAGGTATGTCATATTCCAAAATCATGAAAAATGATTCACAAATGTCTCCATACAAGATATGGATTTACATTTCGAATCCTACTTCATATAGTGAAAAACAAGAGGGGAAAACACAAAAATCAAAATCATTGGTTCTTTCCTTCCGTTTAGAGAATCGTTCAGGACTGCTGTCCATTGCGCTTCTCAATACTCTGATGCAGGGTTTTGAATCCTTGTCATGTTTTACACTAATTTCCATTTGCTTCATAATTGAGAAACATCATTAAAAGTGAGCTTTCTCAAGAATGCACCAAAATCCAAGCAATACGAATCTTGCTTTCCTTTTAGTCTCAGCTATGCATTTCGTATTCAAAGTTTCCAATGAGTACTCTACAAGGACTTATTCGCTATTGTTTTGGTTATATCGAATAACCCCAAAACTTTCACGAATTCAAATGGTTCACTACATTCTAATTGAGTGCTAACTATTTCTAAGCTAATGGTCTCTACATCTACACTACAACGATTTATTTGGTGCCTTCTATTTAACCCCTTTTTGATATCTAATATCACATTGTGATGCTTTGTATTTTGACGTTTCAAAACACTTTGCATTCCACAATTACTTTTATGCCGTTCTTATAAAATTGAATTTCATTACTATTGATCAAATCATAGCAATTTGATTCTCTTTTATATTTATAGCCTTTGTTGATGAAAAACTTTGATCAAATCAAATAATTTCATATTCATGTTTCCTTTTGCAAACTACTTTGCACATTTAAACAATCAATTAATGATAATTACCATATTTCGTTAAAACACAATACATTGAATTTGTATTTACTTTTAACAATTCTTTAAACACTTTGTATTCAAGTAATACACTGTGTTCAAGTTATTTTGCCGAACTTAGGCATGATTTATATGTGACAAGAAATTGAATGACTTTCACATATTATCACATAACTTTGAATTCAAACAATGGTTTCATTAATTAATGAAATATCATTAAGTTGGGTATTTTAAACAAGGCATTTTTAATGTTTTACAAATGTTCATGCATTATCAATTAGTTTCAAACAACAAGGATAATTCACACATAATCAAACAAGATATGAACACGAATAGAAATCATTCATAAAAGCAGAACAACTATTTGTTACAAACTCATAGGAATAACCGTCTCACGAAGTGTGAGACAAACTAAAGAAGTTCACAATCTCTTGATTACAAAAATCATCCTAAACACAAACTAAGTGATACGAGGGAGAGTGTCGTTGTCCGTCATCATTATGCTCACCATCAACACGCAACGTCACCTCCTCTCCAGCAAGCACCTCTCATGCAGAAGGACCTGTTTTCAGTAAAATAGAACAAGTATCAGATATACTTAACACTGCATCGTGTTTGCAAGATTATAACATTTATAAAACTGTATATCAAATATATACCTTTGTCGTTGACGACCTGAGCGACATCTGGTTCAACTAACACATTCTTGAGATGTGTCATGAACTGGTGGAACTCCATTTCCGTGTCGCCCCTCATTACGCAAGTCCTGACTTGTTCTTGGTAGCTTGGTGGCAGCGACCGCAGGACAGCAGCATTTGCAAAAGAGCCTGTAATCCAGATGTCCAGGAAGTATGTTGGCCTCATGTACACATCATGCATGTGGTCCTCTAGTGATGAGTTCTCCTCCATCTTAATAGAGAGGAATTCTTCCATCAGCTCATGCTCCCAAATGCGTGTCTGCTCCATGAAATGTGTCCTAAGCTATAGCATCACCGAACGAGGGTTGACATCACCCACGAAAGGCCACAGCTCGTCCACCATTCCGAAACGCATCACAACTGAAATATAGGAGGCCATCTCACGATGGAGATAGCGGTCTTTCCACTCCTCTGGGGTCTCAAGGTCTGTGGACAGATCCTAATCCATCATATCGAGTATGTAGTCGACCACGTCATTCTCGCTAAGGAGAACATGGAGACTGGCAACCCAAATGGAGAAGTTCGATCCATCTAGTCTGGTCTTCTCTCCTTCTAACCATTCAATTGTCAACACGAAAGGTCCCATCTACATTTATAATTGCAAGAGGAATTTAGACTAAGTTTATAATTAAATGAGTTCATAATAACTCCACTCAAAAACACCTATCCCCAAAAGGGTTCCTAGTGATAACATGACCCCTATCAGCCACATCTCCCCCGATCATCACGACCATCAATGTGGGTTCAAGGGTGGACGCTAAACGTCGGTCACATCATTCATGTGACTCGGGCTCGATCTTTCGACCATCCGCGTTCTGAGGCCATGTCTGTACATGCTAGGCTCGCCAACTCAACATTAGTGTTTTCGATGTGCAACATGGCTTGCACCCACTGTATGTGAACGTAGATATGTCTGACACCCGATCATCACGGCCTGCCTCATACCGAAGAACTTTCTTGGTGGTGCACACTAAGGGGGAACACAATCGTTGGTTATTTTAACAGGGATCATCTTATTAGGCTACCGTCGAGTATCTAATACTAGCACACAATAATATATACAAACAATAACATTGAATGTAAATGCTATGTGATATGGTCCTTCACGTCGTGATCTCCATCCGCCGTCACCAGGTTCCGGTGCCAGGGTTCCGGCGCCGTAGACACCAGGGTACCGGTGTCGTTCCGGCGTGGTAGTTTGTCATTACCATGACTATCTACTACTATGTAACAAAAGGTAATTTCTTTACCTTTGCCACAACCATATCACAAAGCAATGCCCCCTGCAAAAAACAAAGTTAGACACCTCTACTTTATCTTTACATGTTTTACGTGTCTGAATGGGCTTTCGCACAAGAACCGTTCTTACCTACAAACTTTCAGCACAACGCTGATCAAATAGTTGTCTATACTACACCCCTTTCGGGGCCCTCCGTTGCAAATGGCATACCAACTAATGCGAGAGAGACAGACACCCCCCTAAGCCACTTTATACGGTACAAGCCGTATGTCAAGTGTGGACCAGTCTCGCGAATGAACGCGTAAAGTAGGTTGGGGGCCGCTTCATCAAGCATTACTGCGGTATACACAAGTACACGTGGGAGGGTAACAACTAAAAGATCAACGCCCACATGCTACATCTCGTGTGTTCTACCCGTACTAGCATTACTATGCATAGATCTAGCTCTGATACCACTTTAGGGGTTCCGCGCATAAAAACAATAAATTTTACTCTACGCCCCTGAACCCCTGAAGCTGCCAGAACCTATCTATTAGTAATACAGTAACGGGAGGGGCTTTTTGCGAACTTACCCTCGAAGAATAAAAAGCGTTGGCAACGCTCACCCTGAGCGTGGTTGATGTAGACGAGCCGAAGCCGACCTCAAGGTCGTGATGAAGTCCTTGCGCTCCTTCTGGCTCCAACGACTTGAGTGCCTCAAGTGCGACACCTCGCAGAGAGTTACACACATCCGGTGCCTGACGATGACTCCCGCTTCCCCGATCCAGCAGCAGTTGCGGAAGTAGAGCTCCTGGATCCGAATCCCGCAGCACGATGGTGCTCCGTGGTGAAGATGTCTCTCTCTCGTGCAGTCCAGACTTCGGACCACGGTCACGAGAGAGAGGGCGAGAGAGAAAATATCAATTGGAGGTCGTCCCAAAAGTAGGGAGACCTTTATTGATTATTGGTGTATTTATCTTGGCCAAATACCCCATTATATATAGGGAGAGGAGGGGGTACACCCTCCCTCAAAGTCCCAGGATGGGACTAAAGGAGAGGAGGGGGGAGGGGTGGCACCGCCGGCCACCCCCATGGGCCCCGCGCGGGGGGCTGGCCCACTAGGGCGCCGGCCACCCCTTGGCCCCTTCTCCCTCTCTCCTTTCCCTAATGGGCCCTCTCCCTCAGGAATTGGCCCATTAAGCCTTTGACCATTAAAATTGATTTTTCTCTTAATTAAATAATTATGAATAAATGATTAAATAAATATTTAACATTCATTCACATATTATCTAATCTCCGTGGCTATGGAACTCCTTCCACCTCCACTCCGGACATCCTCCGGATTTACCGAAACCCTTCCGGTTTTCTCCCTTCTCTTCTTCGGCGATTCTACCGATCCTATAAACACTCTCTAAGCATCATCAAGCCCTTAAGCGTGATACCCCACGGTTCGGTAACACTCCAGACATGGTTGGGACACTCCCGCACCAATGATCGACAGAGGGACCTGGATGGCCATGTGACCCCTGTGCGTTCCACGAAGATCTTTCGTCGTTTGAACCGGGATAGTCGTGTCTTATTCCCTTTGTCATTCGATACTTGCATTGCCCAAGATCTGATCATTGACATCACCATGTCATGTTCAATCTCGTTACTGAACAATGCTACTTAACTCGTTCCGACAAGTGATATCCCCGTGATCTAATCACACGATGCGCAACTATTGGATATAACTTCTCCGAGTGGGCCCTTGAGTATCTTCCCATCACATGGGCGGAAAAATCCCGCTGTTGACATATATTGCCTCTACGGTTTCCTCTGAATACCTGAACACACCTTTATAACCACCGTTTTACCAGATGGCATTTGATGCTATCTAAGCACTCTCGAGAGGTAGTGATTTATAGAGCCTCACGGTCTAAGGAATAGTCTACGAGGATCCGTTTCTAATCATCATAACTTGAACTTCGTGACATGATCGGGTCATGATGTTTAGGTTGGGTATTGGTTCATCATCTCATTCTCGGAATGAGATGACCTCATTTCCAACTGGCATAAATGCCACATGATCAGGAAACATGATCATCCGTTGACTAATGAACCAGTGTCTAGAGTTTCACTGGGAACCCCTGGTTGTTTGTATATCACACGTGTATTGATGTTTCCACTCAACACAGTTATAGCATGATATAAAACTTAATCATAAACTATATGAAATATGATAATAGTCCTTACTACTATTTGTCTCTAGGGCATATTTCCAACAAATAAACCTTCTATGGAAACCAGCATGACCAAGGATACTACGAATACCTTTGACGTCTCTTGGACAGGGCATTTTCTCAATTGCTTCAACTTTAGCTCTACCAACTTCCGAGGACAATCCCTTCATTAACCATGAAGTGGCATTTCTCCCAATTAGAACAAGATTAGTTTCTTCACATCTCTGCAAAACTTTATCAAGGTTCTGTAGACAATTATCAAAAGAAGTCCCATAGCCGGAAAAATCATCCATGAATACTTCCACAATTTCCTCACAAAAACCATGAAAGATAGCAGACATGCATCTTTGAAAAGTAGGAGGAGCATTACACAAACCAAAAGGCATATGTCTATAAGCATAGGTTCCATAAGGGCATGTAAAAGTAGTTTTTTCTTGATCTCGTTGTTTAACAGCAATTTGAGAGAACCTAGAGTATCCATCAAGAAAACAAAAATGGGTCTTTTTAGACAACCTTTCTAACATTTGATCAATAAAAGGAAGTGGGTAATGATCTTTCTTAGTAACTTTGTTAACTTTTCTAAAATCAATGAACATCCTATAACCTACTACTATTCTTTGGGGAATAAGCTCATCATTATCATTAGGCACAACGGTAATTCCCCCTTTTTTAGGGACACAATGAACAGGACTAACCCATTCACTATCAGTAATAGGGTAAATAATACCAGCATCAAGGAGTTTTAATACCTCGTTTCTTACCACTTCCTTCATCTTAGGATTTAAACGACGTTGATGCTCTACCATTGGCTTTGCATATGGTTCTATATTGATAGCGTGCTGACATATAGTAGGAGAAATCCCCTTCAAATCATCCTGAGTATAGCCCATAGCTCCTCGGTGTTTCTTCAATACCTCCAATAACCTTTCCTCTTCCTTCCCTGAAAGTTTAGAACTAATAATAACAGGATATATTTTATTATCATCAATGTAAGCATATTTAAGATCGTCAGGTAAAGGTTTTAGATCGAAGACCATATCCTTTTTAGGTGGCAATGTGGTACCCAAATATTCCACAAGCAAGTTATCCTTAAACATCTTAGGTTGACAACAGAGAATCTTGTCAATCTCATTTCTTTCTTCCATGAAGATTTCACTTTAGTGGTCTTCCATAAATTGCTACAAAGCATTGTTAGGAGCAAGAGAAATAGAAGCAAGTTGCTCAACTCTAAAATCCTCATTATGGGTTTCAGTTTCACAAGGTTCTTTAGTAAATTTCGAAAAATAAACTCGTAAGATTCCCCATCAAATTTAGTTAATTTTTCCCCCTTTTGCAGTCTATAATGGCTCAACAAGTACTCAAGAAAGGTCTACCAAAAATGTTAGGATAGTTTTTACTAGCAGCTGAACCAAGTACTAGAAAATCAGCAGGATATTTTATCTTACCACAAAGAACTTCCACATCTCTTACAATACCAATTGGCGAGATGGTCTCTCTATTAGCAAGGTGAATAACCACATCAATCTCCTCTAGTTCGCAAGGACTGATTTCATGTACAATTTCTTTGTAAAGCTCGTAAGGAATAGCACTTGAACTTGCACCAATATCACATAAACCATAATAGCAATGATCACCAATTCTAACAGAAAGCACAGGGACACTAGCCCTTTTAGTTCTATTAGGATGTGAGACAATATTAGAAGCATCCTCACAGAAGACAATGTGTCCATCTTCTACACTTTTAGTGACAAGGTCTTTCACAATTGCTAGAACAGGTTTAATGTTTATTTTTTCATCAGGTTTTACAGTTCTCATAGTACTTTTATTGATTACACTAGTTATCATAGGATGCTCCTTTACCCTATCCGGGAAGGGTATTTTCTCGATATAAGGTTCAGGTAAGATGTGATCAATAGTGCAAAATTTAGTACTTCTAACAGGAACATAATCAACAATATCTTTATATGGTGCATGATACTTGTTCCATTCCTTTTTTAGAATTTCAATATAAGAGGCAAAAGCCTTAAAACAATTTGCAATAACTTGAGAATCAAGACCCTAAGCATTTTTAATATTTTGAAAATCATCAGTTCCCATAAAAGATTCAATGCATTCATAATCATAATTTATACCTGACTTTCTTCCTTTGTCATTCTCCAATGCTTCAGCATTGTCTTGAATACGGTCTAGAAGATCCCATTTAGCTCCTTCTTCCATGCGTGTAAATGATCCAGCACAAGAAGCATCCAATAGATCCTTATCATGAAGATAAAGCCTTGCATAAAGGTTATTGATAATAATATTGTGAGGGAGCTCATGAATAGGACATTTGAGCATTAGTAACTTCAATCTCTCCCAAGCTTGAGCTGTACTCTCTCCATCATGAGGCCAAAAGTTGTATATTTGATTCCGATCTTTATGAATTTCACTAGGAGGATAAATTTTGAATAAAATAGAGGCACTATTTCCTCCCATTCAAGAGCTTGACTATTCTTCAGCAGCTTATACCAATCCTCAGCTCTTCCTTTCAGTGATAATGAGAATAAATTCTTCTTGACTTGATCAATTGTAATACCTGCACACAACCTGCATAATTCGTCCATAAAGAGCAAATGATCACCAGGATAGACAGTTCCATCTCCAACATAATAGTTATCCATAACATGATCAATAATTCTTGTAGGTATTTTAAAAGTATCATTCTCAGCAGCTGGTGGTTCATCTACTACCTTAGCAGTGGTAGTAGCATTACGAAATAAGAAACTCAGTGAATTATCCATATTGAAAATAAAGCAACTAACAGAAATAAACAATACTCACAGTAGAAATTTCCTTTACCAGTTCCACTCTCCAATAGCGCTTCACTCCCCGGCAACGGCGCCAGAAAATAGTCTTCATGACCCACAAGTATAGGGGCGTATCCCAGTATTTTCGATAAGTAAGAGTGTCGAACCCAACAAGGAGCAGAAGGTGTTGACAAGTGGCTTGGAGCAGGAATTCTCTGTAAATACTTAACAAACAGATTTTTAGGGTTTTTTGATAATGCAAGTAAATAAACTACGAGTAAATAAAAGACAATAAGAATAAATGCAGCAACTAGCCCAATCCTTTCTTTAGCAAAGGACAAGCCGGTTGTATTACATAAGATGACCAAACGTTCTCGAGGACACATGGGAAAATCGCCAAGTGCTTTCGCTTCATATAGTTGATTAATCTTCTTTAGTTTTCTAAGTGTTGTGTGGGTGAACCTGTGCTAATGTACCGACCTTCCTAGGACTAATACATACTTGTGATTATACCCCTTGCAAGCATCTGCAAGTACAAGAAAATAATTAAGGTACAAACCTAACCACGGCTTTAAACTCTAAGACCCTGACGTCCCTTGTGCAAAGGTTTCCTAACGGGGGTTCAGGTTTCTGTCACTCCGGCAACCCCTACGATTAGTAGCCAAATACACAATGCATTCCCCTAGGCCCATATAGGTGAAGTGTCATATAGTCGACGTTCACATGACACCACTAGAAGAAATACACCACAACTTAAATATCAAACCATTGAATCTTTCTCAACACAATTTCACCACTAACAACATGACTGCTCCCATGTCCTCAAGAACAAAATGAACTACTCACAATACATCATATGGATCAAGATCATAGATGATATAATGATATGTAACAATCTAAACATAAAATATAATTCAATGGTTCACTCAATAGCATCAACTACAAGGAGTAATCAATACCGGGAAAGTTTCCCCTAAGAACTATGCAAGATTCAACCCAATTGTTACAGCGATATGAAGTGGTGATGATGGTGCTGGTGGAGATAATGGTGGTGATGATGGTGGGGATGATGGTGATGATGATCCCGATGAAGTCCAGCTTGATGGTGGTGTTGATGGCGATGATCTCCCCTCTCTGGGAAGGAATTCCCCCGGCAGAATTCTGTCTGCCGGAGAGATCTTTCTCTCTCGGTGTTTTCCGCCCCGTAGAGGCGGTGGAATATTTCTGTGGTCGCTCCCCAGGTATTAGGGTTCCGTGGAGATAATATACGCCAGAGGGGAGAGCCTGGAGTGGGCCAGGGTGGCCACACCACCTGCTGGCGCGACCTACGGCTGCCCGCGCCAGGGGTGGTGTGGGCCCCCTATGGCCGATCTCCACTCCCCCTTCTGGCAATCTTCATCTTTTGGAAAAATAGAATTTTCCATGTATTTTCCCGGATTTTTTGATCTTTGTGAATTTTGCCTCCCAACAGCACCTTTTCCATCAGAATCCTGACTGCAGCGGTCCATGCTCCAAATGTCATCAACCATGAAAAAACAGATGAAATAACATTAGTATCATCTCTTAATATGAAAATATATCAATGAATAATAGTAAATTATGATATAGAATAGTGATGCAAAATGGACGTATCAGATAGAAACTAGAACAGGTGGACGAAGGGCAAACAAACAACGATGATGAAGGGCAAACAAACAATGATGATGGCTCCTCGACAACAACTGACGGGGTATATATATTAAGCCTCTTGTGACTAGATGAATTAATTGATTTGTATATATATATATCACTCTTTCTTCTTTGAGCCCTCCGAATCGAGGCAATCGACATCTAGAACGAAATAAGGCTCGAACAAAAAGTTGGATGGTAATCAAAGGTTCATCATCGATGAAATAGATGATAATGGAGAACCGATTGCTTCAGAAAAGCACGCGAGAATGTTCGTAAACCAATACAGAGTGATTGTTAGGGATAACCTCCTGATCACCATTCAAGAATGGATTAAGCCAAAGAATGCAGGTGAAGAATTCACTAGTTATGTTAATGATGATGCCAAAGATGACCTTTGGCAGAAGTTCATAACACATTTCATACTACCTCCAGAGTATGAAGAATTCGAGGCAGATGGTACTACTCCAATTCCGGGTGGGCTTGAAAGAAGAGCGAGAGTCAAGGAGTGGGATCTATGGACGAACCATTCTGAAACCTCTAGAAATATTTATACACGAAATATGTCACAAAAAATATAAATCCAAAATTCATAGGAGCACTAGAGAAATTGAGAGAACAGTGGCCCGGTTTTGTAAAGTACAAGGAATCTTCTGTAGCCAAGGCAAGGTCGGAAAAAAATAAGGAAAATGCTAAGAAAAAGAAATACCACCATAAAATGGGGACATGTGGCTACAAGAGTGTCGTTCCTAAGTGTGAAGCTATGGAGTCTGACATGAGGGCCGGTGTTACGTGGAAGAAAGGGTTTCCCGAGTACGATGATAGTTACATAAGCCATAAGAGAAAGAAGGACCGGGAGGAAGACTAGATCAGGAAGATAGAAGAGGAACTAGCTAGGGTGAAGAAGCTAGTAGTGGAAGCACTTAGCCAAATGTCATCTCAGCTGCAGGAAAATCCTGCATTGGATAATAACCAGCGGAGAAGCAGCATGGCTTCCACGGAGGTCCAGTCTGATGATCATGCACTGCTGGAGGATGCACCGACGCCTCGCTACCTCGTGGATGATGTTAGAGGGATGACACAATGTGAGCTACATCATCCATTGAACAACATGTCCTTCAAGGTGGCGATCGGCACTGCTTTACCTTATCTACCTGGAGCACTCCACCATTCACTTTTGATTCCACCTGGCTATGCTCGTGTCTCGGTGGATGACCTAGTGGAGGGGTATGAGGACCTGGAGATTGCTACACCTGAAGGCTATAAGACACTAGGAGATGTCAAGCGCCACATCATTCTATGGAAAAAGAAGTACATCAAGTTTCCAGGCTCGGCGCCAAGGCCACTGACTCCGAGGAATCCAAGTCCACCCCTCCCCCTGATGATCGTCAACCTCCAAGTCCACCCCTCGATGAGAGGGATGTCGATCGCCGCCTCCGTGCAATACTACATCGTTTAAAAAACAGAAGGTCGTCGCTCTCTCACGCCCCACTCAGAAGAAAGGTAGTATGGCGAATATAGTCGACATCCCGTTGGCTCTTCCCAAGAGACCTTATGAGAGGACTAATGAGGAAAACGCCGTGGAAGTGGCTGCCTACAATAAGGCTTTTTGCACAAAAAAGCCCGAGCCAAAGCAGGTATTTGATAGAAAAAACAAAAAGTGGGCTAAGTCCTTTCTTGAGCAACCATCCCAAATATCGTTGAATCTGGAATCAGACTATAACCGCGAAATTATTAAGCAAGCAAGTGCCAAGTCTAGGCAAAACAAAAAAAGAAGTGCAAAAAGCGGGAAACAAATTCCCTAGCTCGGACAGCAGCAAAATCAATCGGTCCCCCCGCTCATAGTGAGTTCCGATATCGACAAGTACTTCAAAGCCGATATGGATAGACATGCAATTATTGGACCCGAGAGCCCCGTATGCATGTCTGCTTACGTAAACGTCCGTAGGTTCCACCGGATTCTGCTAAACATTCAAGTTGACAAGTCCCTAGTTGAAGTCAACGACTCATTAAGTTGGGACCAAGAGAAATGGAGCGACATGAAAGCAATGCTCCAGAAGTAATTTCGATCATTATCGTATTATATCGGCCTCTTCCGTTAATTTACTGATATCAAGTAATTAATAAGTCCTTGGTTCATTTTCTTTGCCGAGCAGGTGTTGGGCACGGTTCAAGAAGAAAATACAAGGTCCATTCAAAGATGAGCTAACTTATAAAATGGTGAAGGGTTTGCAGCATCCACCGATGACTCATTTATGTGGATTCTAAGTTATGAGTACATTCGCGAGTTGACTAGTGAGCGGAGAGTTGATTCAACTTATATTCACCATTTGTGGGAGAAGCTCGAACCAGAACATCGCATGCCAGCAATTCAATCGGAATTAGCGGGATTTCTGATGAAGGAGGTCATTGATGAAAGGGGAGAATATTGTGTGGAGGACGAGGAACTCAATATGATTTAGTGATCTCTATGTAATTACATAGTTGTATATATCAAATTGTATATGTATGATCGCAAGAGATCGAATATTAATCAAACATGTACTGTGTACGTAGTAGCGTAGAATATGTGTACGGAAATATGTTGAAATTATAATGAAACATAAATTGAAAAAGGAACAAAATGGAAAAAACAAAATGAAAAGAAAAACACAAAATCATGTCGCGGCAGAGAAACACACGAATCTCTGCCGCGGCAGGAAAAACTTTAGTCCTAGGTGGTGTTATAGCCCGGTACTAGAGGTCCTCCAGCCCCCGCCGCATTGCCGCTGCCACGTGATGGCCTCTAGTCCCGGTTAGTAGTAAACAGGGACTAGAGATAGGGGCCTCTAGTATCGAATTCGCAGCCCTGGGTCGACCGGGACTAGATCCCGTTACAGACCGGAACTAGAGCCCTGTTTTCCACTAGTGGGGTGTCGTAACCCTCTTGGGGGCGTCATTGTGGTTATCCTGCCTGCGTTTCGGCTCTGGGTGAAAACCCTTAACCTTTCGTCTCAACGGTGGCCGTGCTCAGCGTCGTTACCCTCTTGGTGGCGTCACCATGGAACCCCGATTCCACTCGGTCTTGTTTCTTTTTTCGTGTTTTCTTGTATTTATCTTTAATCTGCTTTGTAAGAGGTTTTTCTCTTCACCTTGTATCGGTTCGGCTGTTGTGGATTTATTTATAAAGTGAAAAAAAGTCTTGTGACCAAGCCAGTTTCAGATGGAGCTGATCTAGGCAGAAACCGATTTGCCTTTCGACCGATAGGGGCACACGCTCTTCCGGCACCTCTCTCTTCCCGGCGGATGGAACCTTGCTACTTCTACCTAGCTAAGAGCAACTCCAACAGCTTACCAATATATGTGTAAGCAAAAGTTGTTTGGGTAAGGGAGAGAGAAGGTCCCTCTTACCCAAAAAAAAATTGCTCCAACAGCTTACCCATTTTTTGGCTAGGCAAAATACAACTGGGTCCTCCAAAAATAATACATCACAACAGGGTTCATTTTCCTTACAGCAAGGACCTTGGATAGAAAAGAAAAAACAATCAGGTCCTTTCATTGTTGGTTACTGTGAGGAGTAGCTCTGGCGAGCTCCGGTGGTAGAAGCCTCCCTGGCAAGCTCCGGCGACCTCCCACTACAAATGCCAGAACATGCAGCCTCCTCGGGACAGTCGACTGGCGAGTGGTCGAGAGGAGGAGGTAGGCGGGCGGCAGCGCACGGGCTAGTCAACTGGCGAGTGGAGGGACGGCGGCGAGCGGCAGTGTCGTCGAGCGGGTCATGAGAAATTTCTGAACAAGCAGTTGATGGCCTCCCGCCACCGATTTTGCTGATGTGGCACCATATGGGTAGGAAGTTGCTCTTAGCCCAAAATTTGTGTCCATTTACCCATATATGGGTAAGAGGTAACAAAAATGGATGATCACCTAAAATTTTGTGGTAGAGGACCATTTATGGGTAAACTGTTGAAGCTAGTTGTACCTAAAAAAAAGGGTTATTGCTCCTCTTACCCATATATAGAGGTAAGGTGTTGGAGTTGCTCTAAACAAGGGCTACATACCGACCCGTCATCCTTGCACGCTAGGACGCTACTGAAGACAATCCATTTTCCCAGTATATATCAGTATCGTGCGAGAGTCGTCGCATAGCTGATCACTGTTCCGTTTCTTTCCTAGCTACATGAAGGCAGGGTAGAGATCATTATGCAGTTGAGAAGGCCATGTAAAATAATCACTAGACATAGACACGTATGTAAAGGCGATCGCTGTTAGCCTAGTCCCGATGGACGGCTGGAACGTGTACTACTGTAGTCACCAACAGGGATGACCGTCCAGGTGGAAGTCGGAGAGGACCGCGCATGCTGTTTTCATGACTCGTGACATTGTGTGCAGCTTTCTCGTCCTCTCCGGCAGCGATTGCTCTACCACCGGTGTTCGACGGTGACACGTAGGCGTTTTTGCTAGAACCAGATGTTTGGTTCAAACCTGTCACACTTTAAATGTACCAGACATATATACTTCCACGTCCCGCCAAACTCCTCCTAGTCGATCGTATGATCGCGACCGCTTCAACAATGACCTCTCAGGCTCAGCCATGCGCGCGGATGAAGTGCATTAATTCCGGGTAGGAAATCCACTTTGGCTCCTAGATTACGTTTTTTACGTTTCATCATTTTCGCGCTGGTAGGTTCACTTATCGACTTACCTGTGTAATCCTTGATTATCGTGATGACTAGAATGATCAACTTTTTTTTTACCGTTCGCTTGGTTCAGCCCAACACTCAGCCTACGTTCTGGACGTGTATACGCACACAACCCAATTATAAGAAGAGAGCACTCATCCAAAAAACTCGAACTAAAAAAAGAAGGAATCTCTCCCTTATAAAGTGGGTGTGGGCTCATTTCGTAGGCAAGGTGAGACTAAACTTCGTCTAGCCTCACTGGTCAACAATAGCCTAACATTTTTGATTAGTACAAAAGTGATGCAAAGCCCTGGGTGATGCTCCCCATTTCAACAAAAGTGATTTGCTTTACTTTTTCCATATATTTTGTGAATATACAATCAAACGAAAATTAGCATTGGTGAAAAAAGATAACAAAGGGGAAATATCAAATAGAAATGAAGAACAAATAAAGCTAGTGCAACAAGAGCCTGCAGCACCACCTTGCTTGTTTTTGCACGCTCGTGGTCAATAGTGAAACCGGATTTAGCTTCATTTTTAAAAAAAAAAGGGTAAGAGAGCACATGCCTCCGCATCGATAGATTGCACACACTTCTCACTGATAATGCAAATCCAGCAGCCGAATATGTTCGACTCAGAAAAAATCGAGGTCGTGTGCCTCGTCATAGTAACTCAACCTGGCAACCACTAAAGCTATGAAAAAGAACATAAAAGGGAAAAATATATAACACCTAAGCTAAGCCTTCAAGAAGAAAACATGGCACGTGCACCAATGGTGACGATTCCAAACATAGGTCGATCTAGGGATTTTCATTGTCAAAGCCATGCTTCCTTCAGCAAAGACAGTGAAAGAGTATGAGTTTGGCGGAATATGATGGATATATTATTAAGTCTTATGGACGAGTATATATAGGCGTACAGAGGATCATCTTAAAGTACAAGTCAAGTTAAGACTGTACGTAAACAGATCCTAACTCTATCTAAACTACCATAACAACTGTATATACCTAATACTCTAACATCCTCCCACAGTCGTAGCGGTAGCGTCGTGAACAACTAAAACGTCGCGTACGGTCAGACTGGAGATAAACCGAAGTAGAATTCAATAGGATGACATCCCCCTCCCCGTCCGAGCGGGAACGTCGTAGACGGTGTCGCGTTGCGGTAGCTTGGACTGTAGAGGAAGCTGATGATGCTCAAGCGAGGTGGTAGCCCTTGTGCCGATGTCGAGGGAGCCGAGAGCGTTGGGCAGTGCCGTGGTCGAGGTAGCCGTGGTCGATGTTGTGGTCGGGGATGCCGGTGTCAAGGTAGCCGAACATGAAGCCGCATGCGCAAAGTGTGCAAGGAGGATGACGGAGACGCGTCGAGGCAGTCGTCGTGGGGCCGCCGCGGCTTGCCGAGGAGGGATTTCTGAGGGTCCACGGAGGCTTGTCGTGGGGCCATGACAGCTTGCTGAGGGGTGTCGATGCTGAAGTCGATGCAGTCCGACCCGTCGAGGATGAGGTGCGGCTATAGTTTTGCCATAACTAAGCGCACGTCGGGGACGAATGCACACTCCAGTTTTGCCAGAACCGAGTACACGAAGAAGAGCTTGTCGGTGACGCGGTCGAGGCATTCGTAGAGGAAGGTGTCGATGCCGAAGAAGACTTTGTCGAGGTCGACGAAGACGAGGCGCCGATATGAGATTGCCAGGCTTGGGGACGCATCGAGGACGAGGCACGCAACAGTGTTGCCAATACTGGGCACGCAAGAGCAGGGACGAAGACATAGAAGGCGGCGAAACCAACGGCGGCCTGGAGTGGTCATGTTGGACGCCTAGATTGGCGCGATGGCGGTACTCGAAGTTGGCGAAGAAGAATTCGGCGTGATGAAGACCATGCGTAGACGTAGGCGACCTGCACCGTGGGAGGTGGCGCGGAGATAGCCTGCGGAGTCGGTGCGCGGGGACGGAAATGTAGACTATGTGTAGTGACGCCACGACCTGAGGGGGTTGCATAGCTGCAGGGCGCAAGTCGGTGCAGCGGCTAGACCACCGGCGACATACACACCCAGGAAGGCGCGTCGGAAGCCGGTAGCGTGGACCAAAGGCAGCGGTGCTGCGGCCCGAAGGGGCAATGCAGCGGCAGCCCGTAGCTCGATCGGTGGTAGGCGCATGCTCAGGGACGTGTTTGGCGTAGACAGGCGCGGGATCGGTTGATCAGACCAATGGTGTGCCGTATGCGTCATGGCATGGACGACGCGTAGATCGGAGTCGATGGTGGCGTATTCGGTGTAGTCCTGGACGATGACGACGAAGACGATCCGAGGGGGGCGGCCGTGACAGCCTTCCGAGGAAGGGGTAGCTGCCGTCCGTGGTGTGCGGCAGTCTGCCGTGAGGCCGTGATAGCCTGCGAGGGCAGGCGCGGTAGCGGAGAGGGCAGGCCCACAGGCGTGATGTAGATCGTCGATGCCGATGGTTGGAGTAGAGGCGCGAGTGGACGACGGTGGTGGGCGACTCAACCCGATCTAAGACCGGTAAACCAAAAAAGAAAGCCGATCAATATATCAGAGAAAAAGACTTATAGGGCATCCAATCACGAATCGGCGGACGCACCCTGCGTACCGGTTGCGCAGCCCCAACGGAGATCATGGAGATCGACCTTCCAGATGACAGCACGGCAGAAGCGTGCCGGTGGTGGCTAGGGTTTGTTGACATATCCTGATCGGAGATCTTTGTTTTCATCGCAGTGCGCATACCCGTCGATGAACTCGCCTCTACCATCATCTCTTGTCCTTCTCACAATACCAAGAAAGTCAGATACAATTGGAGGACATGACGAAAGACAGATACATCCAATACTACCCCAGCTCCTGTGATTGTCACTCCACCTTCGATCATGCATGACTTAACGCCTCAATAGGAAGCACCAGGCATAGCACCTATCAGCAGCAGGCATGACTTTGCGCCTCCATGAGTGGCCATTCTTAACACATCTCGATGAAAGACATGAGTTGGCGCATCTCTAAGAGTCACTATGTCTAGCATATGATGAGGCAGATCAACCCAGGGTTGAGGTGGAGGGGGTGGCCCATACAGTCACCGACCTCGAAATGCCATCACTAACTTATGACCTAACCGCTACGTGGCCCACACAACATTGGAGGTTGACACCATCGTAGAACCAGGGTTGCTTCCCCTATTGTCCAACTCCCGCTGTGAGCAACGCAGCGAGGGAATGCATCTAGATGATGCCACTTGACCGATTGCTGGCTACCATGCTGTCAGGCTTCAACAACCTCCTGCAGTCACCACCTCCCTGCTGCAAGCCGCTTCATATCCAGCTCCATAGACCTTTTAGCCAAAATAAATGAGGTCGTCGTTGTCCCAACATCGTCGCTTGGCCGTCTCTGGCCGCCCTCACAACCACCACTAGTGAATCCACCATCATCTAGGATTGTCGGTCGGGAACCTTTCTCGGCCTCACCAGCAGCTGACGTCCAAGGTCACCACCGTGATCTAGGTCGGTGATATCCTATCGCGGGAACAGATAAGGAGACGAGATTCCTCCATCCATCGGGAGAGGCTCTTCCCACCAGTTTCCTCTGGTGGTAGCAGGGAGTTGGAGGGGCAGAGTGGTGGCTAGGGTTTCGCCCGAGCCACCCCCGAGAGGGATGCGGATGCTACCATCATTATTCCAGATGCTCCTGTTCTCCTTTATTAAGTCCTTCCTCTCTTGAAGGTGAAAGGATCGTATGGTCACCTAGAGGGGGCGTGAATAGGTGCTACTTCAAATGTTACTCCTTTTTCAGATTAGGGTTTGTCACAAAGGTAAAGTCTCTAGATATGCAACTATGGTGAATTTACCTATATGTCACACTAGCACACCTAGCTAAGCAAGAACTAGATAAAATAAGGTGTGGTAAACGATAGAAGTAACCAAAGTGAAGCACACGGGGACACAAGGATTATTTCCCGTAGTTCCTTCCTTTTGAGGGGAAGTACGTCTGCGTTTGGAGAGGGGGTGGTATCAAACCACCAACGGCACGAGAGGCCTCCCTTGTTCTCCGGTGAACCTCACACCAAGGGGATTGATTCATGCATCCACTATCGGCAACCTTCAAGGTGATAGCTGGCACCCTTACAACAAGTTCGAGGCACACACCCATAACTTAATTGGGGGCTCCCGAATCCAAGCAAGTTGTCACTCAAACAAAGACAAGCTTGTAAGAAACAAATCCACCAAAACGAGGCTTAGGGTTTCCAATGAAACCCTAGAGCAAGGGGACCTCAGGTGAATGAGGGGGAAATGAAGATCTCTCTTGGTGAATCTGTAGATCGATGCCTCTTCCTCTAATTCCCCAAAGATCAACGACTTTGGGTGGTTGATGAAGAGATCTTGGAGTTTTGGTGGCTCAAATGGTATGGTCTTCTTTTTCTGGAACGAGCAGCTGGAGGAAGGGGACGAGGTCCCCTATTTATAGGCCACACACTTGTGAACCGTTTTCTGACCATTGGAGATCGTTCACACCAGAGACTCCAGTCTGCCAGACCTGAGACTCCGGTTTGGACCAGAAACTCCGGCCCAGCCCCGGTCCATCTCCGGACCAACCATCTGATTGACTTGGGCAGAGGCTTGACGACCACTCTGGAGACTCTAGCTGAAACTCCAGACCAGAGACACCTAAGACTCCGGTGTGTCCACACCCGAAACTCCGGTCAAAGAAATAACACCGGAGACTTCGGCTGAAATCCGGTCCGTCTCCGGACCACCACACAGATTGACTTGGGGCCAAGTCTAGCACCCACACCGGGAACTCCTGGGGAAACTCCTGGGGAAACTCCGGACCACATAGGAGACTCCGGTGTTTTCACACTGGAGAATCTGGTCTAGAATCTTCAGGAAAGCATAGATTTTGCCATGGAATTTCCCACAACAATCTGACTTTTTCCCTTTTCAATAGATTGACCTGTAGACATTAACACACAGTAAAATGTACCTTATGTTGTTAACGAACACCAAAACAGATTAGAACAATAAATGTCCTTTCAATCTCTCCCTTTTTGGTGTTCGATGAAAACACGAGGTTTTGCATGGAATTTTTGATAAGACATAGCTATGCTCCCCCTAACGATGTGCAGCAAGGTAATCAAGAAATACATGCTTGTCAGGTAAAGGATAACTATTATAATAAGGAACGGGCATAGACATGACCACACACATAGATAGTTCACATAAGCCAAATAAGTCTCACAAGGACCAAATGAAAGAAAATGTTCGAACATAAAGATAACAACCCAACCCATGCAAATCCCGATGCTCCTAATGGACAACTTCTCCCCCTTTGACATCGAAGCACCAAAAAGGAAAAAGGTCCGAGCTATCGTCCCAAAGAAGATCACTCGGAGTCATCGTCGTCGTCATCATTCTCATCCTCATCCTCATCATAATCATCATCAGCAGCAACAGAAGTCTGTGGCCCTTTGTCGTGAGGGCGAGAAGAGGATGTGCCCTAAGGTGCAAATCCAGAAGTAAACTCAGAGAAAGCCTGCCAGTCAACCAAGCTTGCATTCATTGCATTCCAAGCCCCAAAGGAAAGTGTGTGATCGGACTCGGCAGAAGGTTCAACTCCATGCTCGTCATTGTACTCTGACTCTCCTTCCTATTCTTCCTCACCTTGTTCCTTGATTTCCTTGAGAAGTTTCTCAATCCTGCGGTTTCTCTTATAGGAATCATGTTGTCCCTTACGGATGTCCACATTCATGCAGCAAAGGGTCTTCTCCCAAAAGGATGCCTTCTTGACTTTCTCCTTAACAAACTCATGTGTGATAGGAGGCATGGAAACATTGGAGGCATTATTCCTCCTAGAGCCCCTAGGAGGGGTGGGAGCACGCTCAGCCTCAAAGATCTCCTCATTCTCACTCTCAAACGGCTGCCTAGTAACCATCTTCCCTTTCTTCTGAAGGGACACCAAAGCATTCTCCGTAAGATTGGGAGGGAGGGCAAGTGGTGAACCGTGGGCTTGAGTTTTGATAAGCCGCATTACTAAAGGAGCATATGGAGGAGATTTCCTGTAGAGAATAGCATGGTACATCTCCTAAAAAATGTAATCCATAACATCAATAGCAAAGCCTGCAACATCAGGTCTAGCAAGATATCTTGTGAGCATGGTGAAGTAGGATGAAGAGCCCACATCTAATAGCATCATCATTGCTAGCACTGGGAGAGATGTAGTGGCGGAATATCCTCAGTAGTAAGTTGTAGAGAGGTTTGAGACCCTTTGCCTCACCAACGACTGTACCCTTGCCATAAAGAGGAGCTAACCATGTCTTGCTTTCTCCAAGGGAAACACCATGCATACGGTGCCCAATAGGGACAGCCACACCCTGAAAGGTCTCATTGATGACCCTGGAAAGGTCAAAGAAGGAAGCAGTGTAGCGGACATCGCCAGTCATCCAAGTCATGGTCCTAGCCTGATCAGTCCCAAACACCATAGTGGCATAGAATGTTGTAATCTTCTTGGATCTCCATGAGCCCATGCAGCCCGAGCTTCTCAGTGATCCACACATCATCTGCAAAGTAACTGTTGGCACGCATGCACTCAAGCTCCATATACCTCTGAGGACAAATTGGGGACTTGGTGAGCTTGCTATAAACATCAGTCATGAATACTTTATGTTCCCTCCTCCAATAACGAGGATCCTCACAAGTCCTGGGCAGCTCATATAAATTAGTCTTGCGAAGGTCAAGGAACTCCTTCTTGGACATGCGAGCAAGAGATTGCAAATTGTCATACTTGGCCCTCTTGGCCCAGTTTTCCTCCTCTATCCATTCTTGATTCTTTCTCATATAATCAACATATTTGAGTTGCTGCTTCGGTTGGATGGCGGGATCACATATTGCGCAGCCTCTTCATCAAAACGAGGATCCGCCCTTCTAGAATTGGCTTTCGTGCGACCACGACAAGAACCAGATCCTCCTTTGAACAAAGAGAGGGGGATAACATGGGGGTAAGCACATATGTCCAGGAGATAGGCACAAGACCCTCACAGCTATGCTAGATGTGCTGGAGGCAATCTACACGAGAGTCTCCAGAGAGCAACACCGGAATCTCCGGTCTGTACTGGAGTTTCTGGTCAGACAGACCGGAGTCTCTGGCCTGAAATGGAGTCTCCGGACTGACCAACCGGAATCTCCGGTCTGGAGATTTCGGGTTGCACATAGAGACTACATGTGAGATTGATTCCAGCAGATTGGGCAAGGATATGAGACTAAAGTGATGCAGTGCACGCAGGCATGTTGTTCCAATGGGAAAACTAGTACAAAACTCAAAACAAACGAAGGGGATGAACCCTAGGTTCATGGTGAGAGAAAACGGTACCAGATCTGTCCATTGGGGAGGTTCCACCGGTGGGAAAGGTCCTAGGGGTGGAGAGGGTGGAGTTGGTTGGCGGCATGGCGGATCCCGGCGGCAAAACAACCTCCGGGCAGCAGTTTTGGAGGAGGAGGATGAGGTTGTGAGGGTGGGGGTCGGGGTGGATGATAGAGTCTATGTGACTCGTTCACCCCGGCCCCCTTAAGTCACAACCCGAAACCACCCCAGACCGGAGACTCCGGTGTATGCACACCGGAGACTCCGTTCTCTTCGACCAGAATAGCCAGTTTCAAGTTTTGGGACATATATGATGGATAGAATGTTTTAGGGAATGGTGACAGGCTTAGGTTAAAATTTCACACTGTGATGAACCAGGAAATGAACTTCAAATGAAATGGTCATGCGAAACTTCAACATTAAAAACGTGAACGAAGAGCCAATCCTTCATAGTGAAGGGGCGGTGGCTGAGGCCACCATGTAAGAGTGTGAGGCATGAAACCGCGAAGAATTATCCTTGGGTTCATAACCTCTACTCATCAATGAGGCTTACATATCACAAATGATATTTAAGAGAATTGATTTTCTTAATTTTGGCATTATTGGGGGGGGGGGGTAGCCCAATGGATTAGGACTGCACTCCCCCAATGTCCATGCCTGCACCTAAACTACATAATGATCAAGTAATAGGTGAGTATGCAAGATGATCAAGTGAAACTTCTTGAATCTACGATATTTAGTTCATTCGTGAAAATATCTGCAAGTTGGGCTTTGGTTGACACATAAAAAAGCTCAATATCTCCTCGGGCCACATGATCTTTAATGAAATGATGACGGATCTCAATATGCTTTGTTCTTGTATGATCCACTAGATTGTAGGAAATTTTGATAGCACTTTCATTGTCACATAAAAGAGGCACTTTGTCACAACCGACACCATATTCCTTTAGAGTTTTCCTCATCCATAACAATTGAGTGCAAGCACTAGCAGCAGCCACATATTCAGCCTTGACGGTGGAAAGATAGATACAATTTTGCTTTTTAGAAGACCAACACACCAAGGACCTACCAAGGAATTGGCAAGCCCCAGAGGTTGATTTTCTATCGTTCTTATCACTATCCCAATCCGAATTAGTGTATCCACAGAGAGAGAATGTAGAGCCCCTAGGGTACCATATGCCATAGTTTGGGGTATGAACCAAATATCGAAAGATTCTTTTGACTGCCATCAAGTGGCTTTCTTTAGGAGATGCTTGATATCTTGCACACACTCCTACACTTAACACAATATCGGGTCTAGATGCACATAGGTAAAGCAAAGAACCAATCATGGATCGGTATACCCTTTAATCAACATCTTTACCATTTGGGTTAAGTTCAAGATGTGTCTTGGTTGCCATGGGAGTTGGATCTCCATTTAGTTCCTTCATGTTGAAACTCTTGAGCATGTCTTGGGTATATTTAGCTTGATTGAAAAAGTTTCCTCCTCTTATCTGCTTGATCTCAAAGCCAAGAAATACCCTTAACTCCCCCATCATAGACATCATGAACTTGTCAGTCATAAGCTTCGAGAATTCATCATTAAAAGCTTTGTTAGATGAGCCAAAGATAATATCATCAACATATATTTGGCACACGAAAAGCTCCCCATTAACCTTCTTAGTAAAAAGAGTGGGATCAATTTTCCCAACCTCAAATCCACGGTCTAACAATAACTCTCTAAAGTGCTCATACCAAGTACGTGGAGCTTGTTTAATTCCATAGAGCGCCTTATCAAGTTTGTAGACATGGTTTGGGAAGTTGGGATCCTCGAAACCTGGGGGTTGCTTAACATAAACCAACTCATGCAATGGCCCATTTATAAAAGCACTTTCCACATCCATTTGTTGTAATTTAAAGTTATGATGTGCAACATATGCAAGAAGGATACAAATGGACTCAAGGCGAGCCATGGGTGCATAAGTCTCTCCATAATCAATGCCTTCAATTTGAGAGAACCCTTGTGCAACCAATCTTGCCTTTTTCCTCACAACAATGTCATGTTCATCTTGCTTGTTCTTGAATATCCATTTAGTGCCAATAACATTGCGACACTCTTTGGGCTTTTCTACTAACTTCCATACATTGTTTCTCTCAAAGTTGTTGAGCTCTTTATGCATTGCTTCTAGCCAGTCCGAATCTTCAAGAGCTTCCCATACTTTCTTTGGTTCCACCATGGATATGTGAGCTTGATCCTCACCAAAGTTATTCAATTGAGCTCGAGTGGACATTCAACTCCTTAGATCACCAAGAACATTATCTAGAGTGTGTTCTCTTCTTCAAAATTCTATCCACTCTAACTTTGCGACGAGTTTTGATCTCCTTGTTGTTCCTTGCAGGAGCCACTTCATCAGTTTGGTCCTCGTCTTGACCATGAATTTGACCTTGATCAACAATGGGTTCAGCTTCATCAACATGAGGTAGCGGTTGATCTTGGTCTTGATCAGGCAAGTTACTAGAGAGTCTTTGAGATGATCTTGTAGCTGCCTGAATAAATCTGCCTTGAGTAATTGACTGTGCTGGGCTGGACAGTCCTGTCAGTGGAGAGAGTGGACAATTCAGTCTAGCGCATTCAGCCTGTTCATCATCAAGAGGGTTCTCAGCTTGTCTTTGTCTTGGGTCATCATTACCCTCAATAGTGGGAGTTTGTTGAAGTTGTGAAAATGAGGGCTCCACTTGAGTAGAGCATAGTTCTTCTTGATCCACCACAAGGGGTTCCTCAATGGGGCGGATGAATCCCGCACCCATTCTTCTTATGGCATCTTGAGGCATTTCATCCTCTACATCACAAACATCAACATGCCCCGCTTGGGGGCCATCATATTCTTCAAAAACCACACTATAATATTATACAACAATTTCGAAGAGTTTATCATAGATTCTATAAGTGTGGGAATCTAGACCATAGCCAACAAAAATACCCTCTAAAGCTTTGGAATCAAATTTGGACAAACTAACACCGTTAATGAGATAGAAACACTTACAACCAAACACCCGGAAGTATGAAATATTGGGCTTGTTACCGGTAAGTATTTCATATGGCGTATTGGTCAATTCTTTGCAGGGGTAGAGGCGGTTTGATGCATGGCATGCGGTGGAGATTGCATTCGCCCAGAAATTGTATGGAGACTTAAACTCTACCAACATAGACCTTGCCATATCCATTAAAGTCATGTTCTTCCTCTCAGCTACACCATTTTGTTGAGGGGTATATGTAGCGGAATATTGATATGTTATCCCCTCATAACTAAGAAAGCCTTTTAGAGTGTAGTTCTTGAAATTGGTGCCGTTGTCACTTCTTATGGTTAGCACAGGCAAATTGTATTAACGTTGAACCATATTGACAAAGTCAATGAAATATTATTGAGTCTCACTCTTCAACTTGAAGAAATAGACCCATTAATATCTTGAGTAGTCATCAGTAATCACCAAGCAATATTTCTTCCCACCAAGACAAGCATGAGATGGAGGACCAAAGAGATCCACATGAAGGAGCTCCAAGATCCTTTTTGACTTTATAATATTATTTGCTTTGTGGGGAGCATCATGCATTTTTGCTTCAACACAAGCCCTGCAAACACGATCTTTGGCAAAACAAACATTGTCCTTTAGTCCCACAATGTGGACACCCTGGTGAAGGCTTTGCAAAGTTCTCATATTGACATGGGCTAGTCGGCGATGCCACCCACATCGGCCTTTCCGAATAAGCACATCGCATTTGTAGCGGTTTTCCCCGAAAAGTCCACCACATACAAATCATTTTCGACATACCCAACGAAAGTGACCTTTAGAGTCTTGTTCCACAAAAGTACCACAATATCATTATCAATAAATACGGTGAAACCCATCTTGCCTAGGGCACGAACATAAAGTAAATTAAAGCCAAGGGTCTCGATAAGCATGACATCCACGAGTGTTACATTGTGTGCAACCACAACTTTGCCAATACCCATTACCTGAATTTTGATTTGTCGGCATATGTGACGGTTATATGATCTTGATTTGCCCTCATCTCTGTCATTATTGTCTTGCTTCCGGTCATATGACTTGTGAAACCACTATCAAGCACCCACTTTGACCCGCCGAAGCATAGTTCTACAAGAGATCAAGCTCTTTTTAGGTACCCATTTTCAATGGGTCCTCTCTTGTTAGTGACAAGGGTCTTTGGAACCCAAATAGACCAAGCAATATAACCATCAAATGGACATTCCTCTGACAGGGGTAGCCCGGCGTAGCTCTCCCTTGTTTTGTGTTTGTTTAGGTCATATGATGATGTAAAACCATGTTGGTTCACAAGGTGCGACAGTATCCTACCCGGTTTCACTGGAACAGGGAGTTTCCCCCTTATATAAGTCCAGAACCTTCCCTTTTAGGTTACAGCGCATGCATGCGAAGGGGGACACATTCATGCAACCCGGGGACTAGGTTTTTCATGTTTCCACACAACACCACACCTCCATGCATGTGCAAGGGCCACATGCAAGTTCTTGAGGGTTTCCTACGACCCGGAGCGCGGTTTGCTGCGGAACCCTGATCTGTGGGCCTCGGATCGTCTACCCCCCCCCCCCCCAATAGACGTTCCTCTGAAAGGGATAGCCCGACGTAGCTCTCTCTTGTTTTGTGTTTGTTTAGGTCATATGATGATGTAAAACCATGTTGGTTCACAAGGTGCGGCAGTATCCTACCCGGTTTCACCGGAACGGGGAGTTTCCCCCTTATATAACTCCAGAACCTTCCCTTTTAGGTTACAGCGCATGCATGCGAAGGGGGACACATTCATGCATCCCGGAGACTAGGTTTTGCATGTTTCAACACAACACCACACCTCCATGCATGTGCAAGGGCCACATGCAAGTTCTTGAGGGTTTCCTACGACCCGTAGCACAGTTTGCCGCGGAACCCTGATCTGTGGGTCTCGGATCGTCTACCCGCCTAGACGTTCCTCCAACAGGGGTGGCCAGGCGTACCTCTCTCTTGTTTTGTGTTTGTTTAGGTCATATGATGATGTAAAACAATGTTGGTTCACAAGGTGCGGCAGTATCCTACCCGGTTTCACCGAAACAGGGAGTTTCCCCCTGATATTAGTCCAGAACCTTCCCTTTTAGGTTACAGCCCATGCATGCGAAGGGGGACACATTCATGCAACCCGAGGACTAGGTTTTGCATGTTTCAACACAACCCCACACCACCATGCATGTGCAAGGGTCACATGCAAGTTTTTGAGGGTTTCCTATGACCCGGAGCGCTGTTTGCCGCGGAACCCTGATCTGTGGGTCTCAGATCGTCTACCCCCCTAGACGTTCCTCTGATAGGGGTAGCCCGGCGTAGATCTCTCTTGTTTTGTGTTTGTTTAGGTCATATGATGATGTGAAACCATGTTGGTTCACAAGGTGCGGCAGTATCCTACCCGGTTTCACCGGAGCGGGGAGTTGCCCCCTTATATAAGTCCAGAACCTTCCCTTTTAGGTTACAGCGCATGCATGCGAAGGGGGACACATTCATGCAACCCGGGGACTAGGTTTTGCATGTTTCAACACAACACCACACCACCATGCATGTGCAAGGGCCACATGCAAGTTCTTGAGGGTTTCCTACGACCCGGAGCGCGGTTTGCCGCGGAACCCTGATCTGTGGGTCTCGTATCGTCTACCCCCTAGACGTTCCTCTGACAGGGGTAGCCCGGCGTAGCTCTCTCTTGTTTTGTGTTTGTTTAGGTCATTTGATGATGTAAAACCATGTTGGTTCACAAGGTGCGGCAGTATCCTACCCGGTTTCACCGGAACGGGGAGGTTCCCCCTTGTATAAGTCCAGAGCCTTCCCTTTTAGGTTACAGCGCATGCATGCAAAGGGGGACACATTCATGCAACCCGGGGACTAGGTGTTGCATGTTTCAACACAACACCACACCTCCATGCATGTGCAAGGGCCACATGCAAGTTCTTGAGGGTTTCCTATGACCCGGAGCGCGGTTTGCCGCGGAACCCTGATCTGTGGGCCTCGGATCGTCTACCCCCCTAGACGTTCCTCTGACAGGGGTAGCCTGGCGTAGCTCTCTCTTGTTTGTTGTTTGTTTAGGTCATATGGTGATGTAAAACTATGTTGGTTCACAAGGTGCGGCAGTATCTACCCGGTTTCACCGGAACGGTGAGTTTCCCCCTTATATAAGTCCAGAACCTTCCCTTTTAGGTTAGAGCGCATGCATGCCAAGGGGGACACATTCATGCAACCCGCGGACTAGGTTTTGCATGTTTCAACACTGACACCACACCTCCATGCATGTGCAATGGCCACATGCAAGTTCTTGAGAGTTTCCTACGACCCGGAGCGCGGTTTGCCGCGGAACCCTGATCTGTGGGCCTCCGATCGTCTACCCCCCTAGACGTTCCTCTGACAGGGGTAGTCCGGCATAGCTCTCTCTTGTTTTGTGTTTGTTTAGGTCATATGATGATGTAAAACCATGTTGGTTCACAAGGTGCGGCAGTATCCTACCCGGTTTCACCGGAATGGGGAGTTTCCCCCTTATACAAGTCCAGAACCTTCCCTTTTAGGTTACAGTGCATGTATGCAAAGGGGGACACATTCATGCAACCCGGGGACTAGGTTTTGCATCTTTCAACACAACACCACACCTCCATGCATGTGCAAGGGCACATGCAAGTTCTTGAGGGTTTCCTATGACCCAGAGCGCGGTTTGCCGCGGAACCCTGATCTGTGGGCCTCGGATCGTCTACCCCCTAGACGTTCCTCTGACAGGGGTAGCCCGGCGTAGCTCTCTCTTGTTTTGTGTTTGTTTAGGTCATATGATGATGTAAAACCATGTTGGTTCACAAGGTGCGGCATTATCCTACCCGGTTTCACCGGAACGGGGAGTTTCCCCCTTATATAAGTCCAGAACCTTCCCTTTTAGGTTACAGCGCATGCATGCGAAGGGGGACACATTCATGCAACCCGGGGACTAGGTTTTGCATGTTTCAACACGACACCACACCTCCATGCATGTGCAAGGTCCACATGCAAGTTCTTGAGGGTTTCCTACGACCCGGAGCGCGGTTTGCCGCGGAACCCTGATCTGTGGGCCTCGGATCGTCTATCCCCCATAGACATTCCTCAGACAGGGGTAGCCCGGCGTAGCTCTCTCTTGTTTTATGTTTGTTTATGTCATATGATGATGTAAAACCATGTTGGTTCACAAGGTGCGGCAGTATCCTACCCGGTTTCACCGGAACGGGAGTTTCCCCCTTATATAAGTCCAGAACCTTCCCTTTTAGGTTAAGCGCATGCATGCGAAGGGGGACACATCCATGCAACCCGGGGACTAGGTTTTGCATGTTTCAACACAACACCACACATCCATGCATGTGCAAAGACCACATGCAAGTTCTTGAGGGTTTCCAACGACCCGAAGCGCGGCTTGCCGCGGAACCCTGACCTGTGGGCCTCAGATCGTCTACCCCCCTAGACGTTCCTCTGACAGGGGTAGCCCAGCGTAGCTCTCTCTTGTTTTGTGTTTGTTTAGGTCATATGATGATGTAAAACCATGTTGGTTCACAAGGTGCGGCAGTATCCTACCCGGTTTCACCAGAACAGGGAGTTTCCCCCTTATATAAGTCCAGAACCTTCCCTTTTAGGTTACAGCGCATGCATGCGAAGGGGGACACATTCATGCAACCCGAGGACTAGGTTTTGCATGTTTCAACACGACACCACACCTCCATGCATGTGCAAGGTCCACATGCAAGTTCTTGAGGGTTTCCTACGACCCGGAGCACGGTTTGCCGCGGAACCCTGATCTGTGGGCCCTCGGATCGTCTACCCCCCATAGACATTCCTCTGACAGGGGTAGCCCGGTGTAGCTCTCTCTTGTTTTATGTTTGTTTATCTCATATGATGATGTAAAACCATGTTGGTTCAAAAGGTGCGGCAGTATCCTACCCGGTTTCACCGGAACAGGGAGTTTCCCCCTTATATAAGTCCAGAACCTTCCCTTCTAGGTTACAGCGCATGCATGCGAAGGGGGACACATTCATGCAACCTGGGGACTAGGTTTTGCATGTTTCAACACAACACCACACCTCCATGCATGTGCAAGGGCACATGCAAGTTCTTGAGGGTTTCCTATGACCCGGAGCGCGGTTTGCCGCGGAACCCTGATTTGTGGGTCTCGGATCGTCTACCCCCCCCCCCCCCCAATAGACGTTCCTCTGAAAGGGATAGCCCGGCGTAGCTCTCTCTTGTTTTGTGTTTGTTTAGGTCATATGATGATGTAAAACCATGTTGGTTCACAAGGTGCGGCAGTATCCTACCCGGTTTCACCGGAACGGGGAGTTTCCCCCTTATATAACTCCAGAACCTTCCCTTTTAGGTTACAGCGCATGCATGCGAAGGGGGACACATTCATGCATCCCGGGGACTAGGTTTTGCATGTTTCAACACAACACCACACCTCCATGCATGTGCAAGGGCCACATGCAAGTTCTTGAGGGTTTCCTACGACCCGTAGCACAGTTTGCCGCGGAACCCTGATCTGTGGGTCTCGGATCGTCTACCCGCCTAGACGTTCCTCCATCAGGGGTGGCCAGGCGTACCTCTCTCTTGTTTTGTGTTTGTTTAGGTCATATGATGATGTAAAACAATGTTGGTTCACAAGGTGCGGCAGTATCCTACCCGGTTTCACCGAAACAGGGAGTTTCCCCCTGATATTAGTCCGGAACCTTCCCTTTTAGGTTACAGCCCATGCATGCGAAGGGGGACAGATTCATGCAACCCGAGGACTAGGTTTTGCATGTTTCAACACAACCCCACACCACCATGCATGTGCAAGGGTCACATGCAAGTTTTTGAGGGTTTCCTATGACCCGGAGCGCTGTTTGCCGCGGAACCCTGATCTGTGGGTCTCGGATCGTCTACCCCCCTAGACGTTCCTCTGATAGGGGTAGCCCGGCGTAGCTCTCTCTTCTTTTGTGTTTGTTTAGGTCATATGATGATGTGAAACCATGTTGGTTCACAAGGTGCGGCAGTATCCTACCCGGTTTCACCGGAGCGGGGAGTTTCCCCCTTATATAAGTCCAGAACCTTCCCTTTTAGGTTACAGCGCATGCATGCGAAGGGGGACACATTCATGCAACCCGGGGACTAGGTTTTGCATGTTTCAACACAACACCACACCACCATGCATGTGCAAGGGCCACATGCAAGTTCTTGAGGGTTTCCTACGACCCGGAGCGCGGTTTGCCGCGGAACCCTGATCTGTGGGTCTCGTATCGTCTACCCCCCTAGACGTTCCTCTGACAGGGGTAGCCCGGCGTAGCTCTCTCTTGTTTTGTGTTTGTTTAGGTCATATGATGATGTAAAACCATGTTGGTTCACAAGGTGCGGCAGTATCCTACCCGGTTTCACCGGAACGGGGAGGTTCCCCCTTGTATAAGTCCAGAACCTTCCCTTTTAGGTTACAGCGCATGCATGCAAAGGGGGACACATTCATGCAACCCGGGGACTAGGTGTTGCATGTTTCAACACAACACCACACCTCCATGCATGTGCAAGGGCCACATGCAAGTTCTTGAGGGTTTCCTATGACCCGGAGCGCGGTTTGCCGCGGAACCCTGATCTGTGGGCCTCGGATCGTCTACCCCCCTAGACGTTCCTCTGACAGGGGTAGCCTGGCGTAGCTCTCTCTTGTTTGTTGTTTGTTTAGGTCATATGGTGATGTAAAACTATGTTGGTTCACAAGGTGCGGCAGTATCCTACCCGGTTTCACCGGAACGGTGAGTTTCCCCCTTATATAAGTCCAGAACCTTCCCTTTTAGGTTAGAGCGCATGCATGCCAAGGGGGACACATTCATGCAACCCGCGGACTAGGTTTTGCATGTTTCAACACGACACCACACCTCCATGCATGTGCAATGGCCACATGCAAGTTCTTGAGAGTTTCCTACGACCCGGAGCGCGGTTTGCCGCGGAACCCTGATCTGTGGGCCTCCGATCGTCTACCCCCCTAGACGTTCCTCTGACAGGGGTAGTCCGGCATAGCTCTCTCTTGTTTTGTGTTTGTTTAGGTCATATGATGATGTAAAACCATGTTGGTTCACAAGGTGCGGCAGTATCCTACCCGGATTCACCGGAATGGGGAGTTTCCCCCTTATACAAGTCCAGAACCTTCCCTTTTAGGTTACAGTGCATGTATGCAAAGGGGGACACATTCATGCAACCCGGGGACTAGGTTTTGCATCTTTCAACACAAAACCACACCTCCATGCATGTGCAAGGGCACATGCAAGTTCTTGAGGGTTTCCTATTACCCAGAGCGCGGTTTGCCGCGGAACCCTGATCTGTGGGCCTCGGATCGTCTACCCCCTAGACGTTCCTCTGACAGGGGTAGCCCGGCGTAGCTCTCTCTTGTTTTGTGTTTGTTTAGGTCATATGATGATGTAAAACCATGTTGGTTCACAAGGTGCGGCATTATCCTACCCGGTTTCACCGGAACGGGGAGTTTCCCCCTTATATAAGTCCAGAACCTTCCCTTTTAGGTTACAGCACATGCATGCGAAGGGGGACACATTCATGCAACCCGGGGACTAGGTTTTGCATGTTTCAACACAACACCACACCTCCATGCATGTGCAAGGTCCACATGCAAGTTCTTGAGGGTTTCCTACAACCCGGAGCACGGTTTGCCGCGGAACCATGATCTGTGGGCCTCGGATCGTCTATCCCCCATAGACATTCCTCAGACAGGGGTAGCCCGGCGTAGCTCTCTCTCGTTTTATGTTTGTTTATGTCATATGATGATGTAAAACCATGTTGGTTCACAAGGTGCGGTAGTATCCTACCCGGTTTCACCGGAACGGGGAGTTTCCCCCTTATATAAGTCTAGAACCTTCCCTTTTAGGTTAAGCGCATGCATGCGAAGGGGGACACATCCATGCAACCCGGGGACTAGGTTTTGCATGTTTCAACACAACACCACACCTCCATGCATGTGCAAAGACCACATGCAAGTTCTTGAGGGTTTCCAACGACCCGAAGCGCGGCTTGCCGCGGAACCCTGACCTGTGGGCCTCAGATCGTCTACCCCCCTAGACGTTCCTCTGGCAGGGGTAGCCCAGCGTAGCTCTCTCTTGTTTTGTGTTTGTTTAGGTCATATGATGATGTAAAACCATGTTGGTTCACAAGGT
Source organism: Avena eriantha (assembly GCA_910589775.1). Taxonomy (NCBI): domain Eukaryota; kingdom Viridiplantae; phylum Streptophyta; class Magnoliopsida; order Poales; family Poaceae; genus Avena; species Avena eriantha. The sequence continues at coordinate 507,179,449 of OU342740.1, read as the reverse complement.
GCGGCAGTATCCTACCCGGTTTCACCAGAACGGGGAGTTTCCCCCTTATATAAGTCCAGAACCTTCCCTTTTAGGTTACAGCGCATGCATGCGAAGGGGACACATTCATGCAACCCGGGGACTAGGTTTTGCATGTTTCAACACGACACCACACCTCCATGCATGTGCAAGGTCCACATGCAAGTTCTTGAGGGTTTCCTACGACCCGGAGCGCGGTTTGCCGCGGAACCCTGATCTGTGGGCCTCGGATCGTCTACCCCCCATAGACATTCCTCTGACAGGGGTAGCCCGGTGTAGCTCTCTCTTGTTTTATGTTTGTTTATGTCATATGATGATGTAAAACCATATTGGTTCAAAAGGTGCGGCAGTATCCTACCCGGTTTCACCGGAACAGGGAGTTTCCCCCTTATATAAGTCCAGAACCTTCCCTTCTAGGTTACAGCGCATGCATGCGAAGGGGGACACATTCATGCAACCTGGGGACTAGGTTTTGCATGTTTCAACACAACACCACACCTCCATGCATGTGCAAGGGCACATGCAAGTTCTTGAGGGTTTCCTATGACCCGGAGCACGGTTTGCCGCGGAACCCTGATCTGTGGGCCTCGGATCGTCTACCCCCTAGACGTTCCTCTGACAGGGGTAGCCCGGCGTAGCTCTCTCTTGTTTTGTGTTTGTTTAGGTCATATGATGATGTAAAACCATGTTGGTTCACAAGGTGCGGCAGTATCCTACCCGGTTTCACCGGAACGAGGAGTTTCCCCCTTATATAAGTCCAGAACCTTCCCTTTTAGGTTACAGCGCATGCATGCGAAGGGGGACACATTCATGCAACCCGGGGACTAGGTTTTGCATGTTTCAACACGACAACACACCTCCATGCATGTGCAAGGTCCACATGCAAGTTCTTGAGGGTTTCCTACGACCCGGAGCGCGGTTTGCCGCGGAACCCTGATCTGTGGGCCTCGGATCGTCTATCCCCCATAGACTATTCCTCAGACAGGGGTAGCCCGGCGTAGCTCTCTCTTGTTTTATGTTTGTTTATGTCATATGATGATGTAAAACCATGTTGGTTCACAAGGTGCGGCAGTATCCTACCCGGTTTCACCGGAACGGGGAGTTTCCCCCTTATATAAGTCCAGAACCTTCCCTTTTAGGTTACAGCGCATGCATGCGAAGGGGGACACATTCATGCAACTCGGGGACTAGGTTTTGCATGTTTCAACACAACACCACACCTCCATGCATGTGCAAGGGCCACATGCAAGTTCTTGAGGGTTTCCAAGGACCCGGAGCGCGGTTTGCCGCGGAACCCTGATCTGTGGGCCTCGGATCGTCTACCCCCCTAGACGTTCCTCTGACAGGGGTAGCCCGGCGTAGCTCTCTCTTGTTTTGTGTTTGTTTAGGTCATATGATGATGTAAAACCATGTTGGTTCACAAGGTGCGGCAGTATCCTACCCGGTTTCACCGGAACGGGGAGCTTCCCCCTTATATAAGTCCAGAACCTTCCCTTTTAGGTTACAGCGCATGCATGCGAAGGGGGACACATTCATGCAACCCGGGGACTAGGATTTGCATGTTTCAACACGACACCACACCTCCATGCATGTGCAAGGTCCACATGCAAGTTCTTGAGGGTTTCCTACGACCCGGAGCGCGGTTTGCCGCGGAACCCTGATCTGTGGGCCTCGGATCGTCTACCCCCATAGACATTCCTCAGACAGGGGTAGCCCGGCGTAGCTCTCTCTTGTTTATGTTTGTTTATGTCATATGATGATGTAAAACCATGTTGGTTCACAAGGTGCGGCAGTATCCTACCCGGTTTCACCGGAACGGGGAGTTTCCCCCTTATATAAGTCCAGAACCTTCCCTTTTAGGTTACAGCGCATGCATGCGAAGGGGGACACATTCATGCAACTCGGGGACTAGGTTTTGCATGTTTCAACACAACACCACACCTCCATGCATGTGCAAGGGCCACATGCAAGTTCTTGAGGGTTTCCAACGACCCGGAGCGCGGTTTGCCGCGGAACCCTGATCTGTGGGCCTCGGATCGTCTACCCCCCTAGACGTTCCTCTGACAGGGGTAGCCCGGCGTAGCTCTCTCTTGTTTTGTGTTTGTTTAGGTCATATGATGATGTAAAACCATGTTGGTTCACAAGGTGCGGCAGTATCCTACCCGGTTTCACCGGAACGGGGAGTTTCCCCCTTATATAAGTCCAGAACCTTCCCTTTTAGGTTACAGCGCATGCATGCGAAGGGGGACACATTCATGCAACCCGGGGACTAGGTTTTGCATGTTTCAACACGACACCACACCTCCATGCATGTGCAAGGTCCACATGCAAGTTCTTGAGGGTTTCCTACGACCCGGAGCGCGGTTTGCCGCGGAACCCTGATCTGTGGGCCTCGGATCGTCTATCCCCCATAGACATTCCTCAGACAGGGGTAGCCCGGCGTAGCTCTCTCTTGTTTTATGTTTGTTTATGTCATATGATGATGTAAAACCATGTTGGTTCACAAGGTGCGGCAGTATCCTACCCGGTTTCACCGGAACGGGAGTTTCCCCCTTATATAAGTCCAGAACCTTCCCTTTTAGGTTACAGCGCATGCATGCGAAGGGGGACACATTCATGCAACCCGGGGACTAGGTTTTGCATGTTTCAACACAACACCACACCTCCATGCATGTGCAAGGGCCACATGCAAGTTCTTGAGGGTTTCCTACGACCCGGAGCGCGGTTTGCCGCGGAACCCTGATCTGTGGGCCTCGGATCGTCTACCCCCCTAGACGTTCCTCTGACAGGGGTAGCCCGGCGTAGCTCTCTCTTGTTTTGTGTTTGTTTAGGTCATATGATGATGTAAAACCATGTTGGTTCACAAGGTGCGGCAGTATCCTACCCGGTTTCACCGGAACGGGGAGTTTCCCCCTTATATAAGTCCAGAACCTTCCCTTTTAGGTTACAGCGCATGCATGCGAAGGGGGACACATTCATGCAACCCGGGGACTAGGTTTTGCATGTTTCAACACAACACCACACCTCCATGCATGTGCAAGGTCCACATGCAAGTTCTTGAGGGTTTCCTACGACCCGGAGCGCGGTTTGCCGCGGAACCCTGATCTGTGGGCCTCGGATCGTCTACCCCCCTAGACGTTCCTCTGACAGGGGTAGCCCGGCGTAGCTCTCTCTTGTTTTGTGTTTGTTTAGGTCATATGATGATGTAAAACCATGTTGGTTCACAAGGTGCGGCAGTATCCTACCCGGTTTCACCGGAACGGGGAGTTTCCCCCTTATATAAGTCCAGAACCTTCCCTTTTAGGTTACAGCGCATGCATGCGAAGGGGGACACATTCATGCAACCCGGGGACTAGGTTTTGCATGTTTCAACACAACACCACACCTCCATGCATGTGCAAGGTCCACATGCAAGTTCTTGAGGGTTTCCTACGACCCGGAGCGCGGTTTGCCGCGGAACCCTGATCTGTGGGCCTCGGATCGTCTACCCCCCTAGACGTTCCTCTGACAGGGGTAGCCCGGCGTAGCTCTCTCTTGTTTTGTGTTTGTTTAGGTCATATGATGATGTAAAACCATGTTGGTTCACAAGGTGCGGCAGTATCCTACCCGGTTTCACCGGAACGGGGAGTTTCCCCCTTATATAAGTCCAGAACCTTCCCTTTTAGGTTACAGCGCATGCATGCGAAGGGGGACACATTCATGCAACCCGGGGACTAGGTTTTGCATGTTTCAACACAACACCACACCTCCATGCATGTGCAAGGGCCACATGCAAGTTCTTGAGGGTTTCCTACGACCCGGAGCGCGGTTTGCCGCGGAACCCTGATCTGTGGGCCTCGGATCGTCTACCCCCCTAGACGTTCCTCTGACAGGGGTAGCCCGGCGTAGCTCTCTCTTGTTTTGTGTTTGTTTAGGTCATATGATGATGTAAAACCATGTTGGTTCACAAGGTGCGGCAGTATCCTACCCGGTTTCACCGGAACGGGGAGTTTCCCCCTTATATAAGTCCAGAACCTTCCCTTTTAGGTTACAGCGCATGCATGCGAAGGGGGACACATTCATGCAACCCGGGGGACTAGGTTTTGCATGTTTCAACACAACACCACACCTCCATGCATGTGCAAGGGCCACATGCAAGTTCTTGAGGGTTTCCTACGACCCGGAGCGCGGTTTGCCGCGGAACCCTGATCTGTGGGCCTCGGATCGTCTACCCCCCTAGACGTTCCTCTGACAGGGGTAGCCCGGCGTAGCTCTCTCTTGTTTTGTGTTTGTTTAGGTCATATGATGATGTAAAACCATGTTGGTTCACAAGGTGCGGCAGTATCCTACCCGGTTTCACCGGAACGGGGAGTTTCCCCCTTATATAAGTCCAGAACCTTCCCTTTTAGGTTACAGCGCATGCATGCGAAGGGGGACACATTCATGCAACCCGGGGACTAGGTTTTGCATGTTTCAACACGACACCACACCTCCATGCATGTGCAAGGTCCACATGCAAGTTCTTGAGGGTTTCCTACGACCCGGAGCGCGGTTTGCCGCGGAACCCTGATCTGTGGGCCTCGGATCGTCTACCCCCATAGACATTCCTCTGACAGGGGTAGCCCGGCGTAGCTCTCTCTTGTTTTATGTTTGTTTAGGTCATATGATGATGTAAAACCATGTTGGTTCACAAGGTGCGGCAGTATCCTACCCGGTTTCACCGGAACGGGGAGTTTCCCCCTTATATAAGTCCAGAACCTTCCCTTTTAGGTTACAGCGCATGCATGCGAAGGGGGACACATTCATGCAACCCGGGGGACTAGGTTTTGCATGTTTCAACACAACACCACACCTCCATGCATGTGCAAGGGCCACATGCAAGTTCTTGAGGGTTTCCTACGACCCGGAGCGCGGTTTGCCGCGGAACCCTGATCTGTGGGCCTCGGATCGTCTACCCCCCTAGACGTTCCTCTGACAGGGGTAGCCCGGCGTAGCTCTCTCTTGTTTTGTGTTTGTTTAGGTCATATGATGATGTAAAACCATGTTGGTTCACAAGGTGCGGCAGTATCCTACCCGGTTTCACCGGAACGGGGAGTTTCCCCCTTATATAAGTCCAGAACCTTCCCTTTTAGGTTACAGCGCATGCATGCGAAGGGGGACACATTCATGCAACCCGGGGACTAGGTTTTGCATGTTTCAACACAACACCACACCTCCATGCATGTGCAAGGGCCACATGCAAGTTCTTGAGGGTTTCCTACGACCCGGAGCGCGGTTTGCCGCGGAACCCTGATCTGTGGGCCTCGGATCGTCTACCCCCATAGACGTTCCTCTGACAGGGGTAGCCCGGCGTAGCTCTCTCTTGTTTTGTGTTTGTTTAGGTCATATGATGATGTAAAACCATGTTGGTTCACAAGGTGCGGCAGTATCCTACCCGGTTTCACCGGAACGGGGAGTTTCCCCCTTATATAAGTCCAGAACCTTCCCTTTTAGGTTACAGCGCATGCATGCGAAGGGGGACACATTCATGCAACCCGGGGACTAGGTTTTGCATGTTTCAACACAACACCACACCTCCATGCATGTGCAAGGGCCACATGCAAGTTCTTGAGGGTTTCCTACGACCCGGAGCGCGGTTTGCCGCGGAACCCTGATCTGTGGGCCTCGGATCGTCTACCCCCCTAGACGTTCCTCTGACAGGGGTAGCCCGGCGTAGCTCTCTCTTGTTTTGTGTTTGTTTAGGTCATATGATGATGTAAAACCATGTTGGTTCACAAGGTGCGGCAGTATCCTACCCGGTTTCACCGGAACGGGGAGTTTCCCCCTTATATAAGTCCAGAACCTTCCCTTTTAGGTTACAGCGCATGCATGCGAAGGGGGACACATTCATGCAACCCGGGGACTAGGTTTTGCATGTTTCAACACAACACCACACCTCCATGCATGTGCAAGGGCCACATGCAAGTTCTTGAGGGTTTCCTACGACCCGGAGCGCGGTTTGCCGCGGAACCCTGATCTGTGGGCCTCGGATCGTCTACCCCCCTAGACGTTCCTCTGACAGGGGTAGCCCGGCGTAGCTCTCTCTTGTTTTGTGTTTGTTTAGGTCATATGATGATGTAAAACCATGTTGGTTCACAAGGTGCGGCAGTATCCTACCCGGTTTCACCGGAACGGGGAGTTTCCCCCTTATATAAGTCCAGAACCTTCCCTTTTAGGTTACAGCGCATGCATGCGAAGGGGGACACATTCATGCAACCCGGGGACTAGGTTTTGCATGTTTCAACACAACACCACACCTCCATGCATGTGCAAGGGCCACATGCAAGTTCTTGAGGGTTTCCTACGACCCGGAGCGCGGTTTGCCGCGGAACCCTGATCTGTGGGCCTCGGATCGTCTACCCCCCTAGACGTTCCTCTGACAGGGGTAGCCCGGCGTAGCTCTCTCTTGTTTTGTGTTTGTTTAGGTCATATGATGATGTAAAACCATGTTGGTTCACAAGGTGCGGCAGTATCCTACCCGGTTTCACCGGAACGGGGAGTTTCCCCCTTATATAAGTCCAGAACCTTCCCTTTTAGGTTACAGCGCATGCATGCGAAGGGGGACACATTCATGCAACCCGGGGACTAGGTTTTGCATGTTTCAACACAACACCACACCTCCATGCATGTGCAAGGGCCACATGCAAGTTCTTGAGGGTTTCCTACGACCCGGAGCGCGGTTTGCCGCGGAACCCTGATCTGTGGGCCTCGGATCGTCTACCCCCCTAGACGTTCCTCTGACAGGGGTAGCCCGGCGTAGCTCTCTCTTGTTTTGTGTTTGTTTAGGTCATATGATGATGTAAAACCATGTTGGTTCACAAGGTGCGGCAGTATCCTACCCGGTTTCACCGGAACGGGGAGTTTCCCCCTTATATAAGTCCAGAACCTTCCCTTTTAGGTTACAGCGCATGCATGCGAAGGGGGACACATTCATGCAACCCGGGGACTAGGTTTTGCATGTTTCAACACAACACCACACCTCCATGCATGTGCAAGGGCCACATGCAAGTTCTTGAGGGTTTCCTACGACCCGGAGCGCGGTTTGCCGCGGAACCCTGATCTGTGGGCCTCGGATCGTCTACCCCCCTAGACGTTCCTCTGACAGGGGTAGCCCGGCGTAGCTCTCTCTTGTTTTGTGTTTGTTTAGGTCATATGATGATGTAAAACCATGTTGGTTCACAAGGTGCGGCAGTATCCTACCCGGTTTCACCGGAACGGGGAGTTTCCCCCTTATATAAGTCCAGAACCTTCCCTTTTAGGTTACAGCGCATGCATGCGAAGGGGGACACATTCATGCAACCCGGGGACTAGGTTTTGCATGTTTCAACACAACACCACACCTCCATGCATGTGCAAGGGCCACATGCAAGTTCTTGAGGGTTTCCTACGACCCGGAGCGCGGTTTGCCGCGGAACCCTGATCTGTGGGCCTCGGATCGTCTACCCCCCTAGACGTTCCTCTGACAGGGGTAGCCCGGCGTAGCTCTCTCTTGTTTTGTGTTTGTTTAGGTCATATGATGATGTAAAACCATGTTGGTTCACAAGGTGCGGCAGTATCCTACCCGGTTTCACCGGAACGGGGAGTTTCCCCCTTATATAAGTCCAGAACCTTCCCTTTTAGGTTACAGCGCATGCATGCGAAGGGGGACACATTCATGCAACCGGGGACTAGGTTTTGCATGTTTCAACACAACACCACACCTCCATGCATGTGCAAGGGCCACATGCAAGTTCTTGAGGGTTTCCTACGACCCGGAGCGCGGTTTGCCGCGGAACCTGATTCTGTGCGGCCTCGATCGTCTACCCCCCTAGACGTTCCTCTGACAGGGGTAGCTCGGCAGTAGCTCTCTCTTGTTTTGTGTTTGTTTAGGTCATATGATGATGGTAAAACCATGTTGGTTCACAAGGTGCGGCAGTATCCTACCCGGATTTCACGGAACGGGGAGTTTCCCCCTTATATAAGTCCAGAACCTTCCCTTTTAGGTTACAGCGCATGCATGCGAAGGGGGACACATTCATGTCAACCCGGGGACTAGGCTTTTGCATGTTTCAACACAACACCACACCTCCATGCATGTGCAAGGGCCACATGCAAGTTCTTGAGGGTTCCTACGACCCGGAGCGCGGTTTGCCGCGGAACCTGATCTGGGGCCTCGGATCGTCTACCCC
>OU342740.1:507149396-507171145 GCA_910589775.1 Avena eriantha | reverse complement strand
CTCGGATCGTCTACCCCCATAGACGTTCCTCTGACAGGGGTAGCCCGGCGTAGCTCTCTCTTGTTTTATGGTTGTTTAGGTCATATGATGATGTAAAACCATGTTGGTTCACAAGGTGCGGGTAGTATCCTACCCGGTTTCACCGGAACGGGGGTTTCCCCCTTATATAAGTCCAGAACCTTCCCTTTAGGTTACAGCGGCATTGCATGCGAAGGGGGACACATTCATGCAACCCGGGGGAGCTAGGTTTTGCAGGTTTCGAACACGGACACCCACACCTCCATGGCATGTGCAAGGTCCAACATGCAAGTTCTTCAGGGTTTCCTTACGACCCGGAGCACGGTTTGCCCAGCGGAACCCTGATCTGTGGGCTCGTGATCTTCTACCCCCCATAGACAGGTCCCTCTGACAGGGGTAGCCCGGCAGTAGCCTCTCTCTTGTTTTGGTGTTTGTTTAGGTCATATGATGATGTAAAAACCAGGTGGTTAACAAGGTGCGGCAGTATCACTGACCCCGGTTTCCCGGAACAGGGGAGCATTCCCCATTATATACTTCCCGGAACCTTCCCTTTTAGGGTACACGGCATGCCAGGCGAAAGGGAGACACATTCATGACATCCCGGGGACTAGGTTTTCTCTTTTGCCATGTTTAACATCGACACCACACCTCCATGCATGTGCAAGGTCGGCCATGCAAGTTCTTGAGGGTTTCCTACGACCCGGAGCGCGGTTTGCCGCGGAACCCTGATCTGTGGGCCTCGGATCGTCTATCCCCCATAGACAGTTCCTCTGACAGGGGTAGCCCGGCGTAGCTCTCTCTTGTTTTATGTTTGTTTAGGTCATATGATGATGTAAAACCATGTTGGTTCACAAGGTGCGGCAGTATCCTACCCGGTTTCACCGGAACGGGGAGTTTCCCCCTTATCTAAGTCCAGAACCTTCCTCTTTAGGTTACAGCGCATGTCATGCGAAGGGGGACACATTCATGCAACCCGGGGACTAGGTTTTGCATGTTTAAACACGACACCACACCTCCATGCATGTGCAAGGTCGGCATGCAAGTTCTTGAGGGTTTCCTACGACCCGGAGCGCGGTTTGCCGCGGAACCCTGATCTGTGGGCCTCGGATCGTCTACCCCCATAGACAGTTCCTCTGACAGGGGTAGCCCGGCAGTAGCTCTCTCTTGTTTTATGTTTGTTTATGTCATATGATGATGTAAAACCATGTTGGTTCACAAGGTGCGGCAGTATCCTACCCGGTTTCACCGGAACGGGGAGTTTCCCCCTTATATAAGTCCTAGAACCTTCCCTTTTAGGTTACAGCGCATGCATGCGAAGGGGGACACATTCATGCAACCCGGGGACTAGGTTTTGCATGTTTCAACACGACACCACACCTCCATGCATGTGCAAGGTCCACATGCAAGTTCTTGAGGGTTTCCTACGACCCGGAGCGCGGTTTGCCGCGGAACCCTGATCTGTGGGCCTCGGATCGTCTACCCCCATAGACATTCCTCTGACAGGGGTAGCCCGGCGTAGCTCTCTCTTGTTTTGTGTTTGTTTAGGTCATATGATGATGTAAAACCATGTTGGTTCACAAGGTGCGGCAGTATCCTACCCGGTTTCACCGGAACAGGGAGTTTCCCCCTTATATAAGTCCAGAACCTTCCCTTCTAGGTTACAGCGCATGCATGCGAAGGAGGGACACATTCATGCAACCCGGGGACTAGGTTTTGCATGTTTCAACACGACACCACACCTCCATGCATGTGCAAGGTCCACATGCAAGTTCATGAGGGTTTCCTACGACCCGGAGCGCGGTTTGCCACGGAACCCTGACCTGTGGTCCTCCGATCGTCTACCCCCCTAGACGTTCCTCTGACAGGGGTAGCCCGGCGTAGCTCTCTCTTGTTTTGTGTTTGTTTAGGTCATAAGATGATGTAAAACCATGTTGGTTCACAAGGTGCGGCAGTATCCTACCCGGTTTCACAGGAACGGGGAGTTTCCCCCTTATATAAGTCCACAACCTTCCCTTTTAGGTTACAGCGCATGCATGCCAAGGGGGACACATTCATGCATCCCGGGGACTAGGTTTTGCATGTTTAAACATGACACCACACCTCCATGCATGTCCAAGGGCCACATGCAAGTTCTTGAGGGTTTCCAACGACCCGGAGCGCGGTTTGCCGCGGAACCCTGATCTGTGGGCCTCGGATCGTCTACCCCCCTAGACGTTCCTCTGACAGGGGTATCCCGGCGTAGCTCTCTCTTGTTTTGTGTTTGCTTAGGTCATATGATGATGTAAAAGCATGTTGGTTCACAAGGTGCGGCAGTATCCTACCCGGTTTCACCGGAACGGGGAGTTTCCCCCTTATATAAGTCCAGAACCTTCCCTTTTAGGTTATAGCGCATGCATGCGAAGGGGGACACATTCATGCAACCCGGGGACTAGGTTTTGCATGTTTCAACACGACACCACACCTCCATGCATGTGCAAGGTCCACATACAAGTTCTTGAGGGTTTCCTACGACCCGGAGCGCGGTTTGCCGCGGAACCCTGATCTGTGGGCCTCGGATCGTCTATCCCCCATAGACATTCCTCAGACAGGGGTAGCCCGGCGTAGCTCTCTCTTGTTTTATGTTTGTTTATGTCATATGATGATGTAAAACCATGTTGGTTCACAAGGTGCGGCAGTATCCTACCCGGTTTCACCGGAACGGGGAGTTTCCCCCTTATATAAGTCCAGAACCTTCCCTTTTAGGTTACAGCGCATGCATGCGAAGGGGGACACATTCATGCAACCCGGGGACTAGGTTTTGCATGTTTCAACACGACACCACACCTCCATGCATGTGCAAGGTCCACATGCAAGTTCTTGAGGGTTTCCAACGACCCGGAGCGCGGTTTGCCGCGGAACCCTGACCTGTGGGCCTCGGATCGTCTACCCCCCTAGACGTTCCTCTGACAGGGGTAGCCCGGCATAGCTCTCTCTTGTTTTGTGTTTGTTTAGGTCATACGATGATGTAAAACCATGTTGGTTCACAAGGTGCGGCAGTATCCTACCCGGTTTCACCGGAACGGGGAGTTTCCCCCTTATATAAGTCCAGAACCTTCCCTTTTAGGTTACAGCGCATGCATGCCAAGGGGGACACATTCATGCATCCCGGGGACTAGGTTTTGCATGTTTAAACATGACACCACACCTCCATGCATCTGCAAGGTCGGCATGCAAGTTCTTGAGGGTTTCCTACGACCCGGAGCGCGGTTTGCCGCGGAACCCTGATCTGTGGGCCTCGGATCGTCTATCCCCCATAGACATTCCTCAGACAGGGGTAGCCCGGCGTAGCTCTCTCTTGTTTTATGTTTGTTTATGTCATATGATGATGTAAAACCATGTTGGTTCACAAGGTGCGGCAGTATCCTACCCGGTTTCACCGGAACGGGGAGTTTCCCCCTTATCTAAGTCCAGAACCTTCCCTTTTAGGTTACAGCGCATGTATGCGAAGGGGGACACATTCATGCAACCCGGGGACTAGGTTTTGCATGTTTAAACATGACACCACACATCCATGCATGTGCAAGGTCGGCATGCAAGTTGTCTGAGGGTTTCCTACGACCCGGAGCGCGGTTTGCCGCGGAACCCTGATCTGTGGGCCTCGGATCGTCTACCCCCATAGACATTCCTCTGACAGGGGTAGCCCGGCGTAGCTCTCTCTTGTTTTATGTTTGTTTATGTCATATGATGATGTAAAACCATGTTGGTTCACAAGGTGCGGCAGTATCCTACCCGGTTTCACCGGAACGGGGAGTTTCCCCCTTATATAAGTCCAGAACCTTCCCTTTTAGGTTACAGCGCATGCATGCGAAGGGGGACACATTCATGCAACCCGGGGACTAGGTTTTGCATGTTTCAACACGACACCACACCTCCATGCATGTGCAAGGTCCACATGCAAGTTCTTGAGGGTTTCCTACGACCCGGAGCGCGGTTTGCCGCGGAACCCTGATCTGTGGGCCTCGGATCGTCTACCCCCCATAGACATTCCTCTGACAGGGGTAGCCCGGCGTAGCTCTCTCTTGTTTTGTGTTTGTTTAGGTCATATGATGATGTAAAACCATGTTGGTTCACAAGGTGCGGCAGTATCCTACCCGGTTTCACCGGAACAGGGAGTTTCCCCATTATATAAGTCCAGAACCTTCCCTTCTAGGTTACAGCGCATGCATGCGAAGGGGGACACATTCATGCAACCCGGGGACTAGGTTTTGCATGTTTCAACACGACACCACACCTCCATGCATGTGCAAGGTCCACATGCAAGTTCATGAGGGTTTCCTACGACCCGGAGCGCGGTTTGCCGCGGAACCCTGATCTGTGGGCCTCGGATCGTCTACCCCCCTAGACGTTCCTCTGACAGGGGTAGCCCGGCGTAGCTCTCTCTTGTTTTGTGTTTGTTTAGGTCATATGATGATGTAAAACCATGTTGGTTCACAAGGTGCGGCAGTATCCTACCCGGTTTCACCGGAACGGGGAGTTTCCCCCTTATATAAGTCCAGAACCTTCCCTTTTAGGTTACAGCGCATGCATGCGAAGGGGGACACATTCATGCAACCCGGGGACTAGGTTTTGCATGTTTCAACACGACACCACACCTCCATGCATGTGCAAGGGCCACATGCAAGTTCTTGAGGGTTTCCTACGACCCGGAGCGCGGTTTGCCGCGGAACCCTGATCTGTGGGCCTCGGATCGTCTACCCCCATAGACGTTCCTCTGACAGGGGTAGCCCGGCGTAGCTCTCTCTTGTTTTGTGTTTGTTTAGGTCATATGATGATGTAAAACCATGTTGGTTCACAAGGTGCGGCAGTATCCTACCCGGTTTCACCGGAACGGGGAGTTTCCCCCTTATATAAGTCCAGAACCTTCCCTTTTAGGTTACAGCGCATGCATGCGAAGGGGGACACATTCATGCAACCCGGGGACTAGGTTTTGCATGTTTCAACACAACACCACACCTCCATGCATGTGCAAGGGCCACATGCAAGTTCTTGAGGGTTTCCTAACGACCCGGAGCGCGGTTTGCCGCGGAACCCTGATCTGTGGGCCTCGGATCGTCTACCCCCCTAGACGTTCCTCTGACAGGGGTAGCCCGGCGTAGCTCTCTCTTGTTTTGTGTTTGTTTAGGTCATATGATGATGTAAAACCATGTTGGTTCACAAGGTGCGGCAGTATCCTACCCGGTTTCACCGGAACGGGAGTTTCCCCCTTATATAAGTCCAGAACCTTCCCTTTTAGGTTACAGCGCATGCATGCGAAGGGGGACACATTCATGCAACCCGGGGACTAGGTTTTGCATGTTTCAACACGACACCACACCTCCATGCATGTGCAAGGTCCACATGCAAGTTCTTGAGGGTTTCCTACGACCCGGAGCGCGGTTTGCCGCGGAACCCTGATCTGTGGGCCTCGGATCGTCTATCCCCCATAGACATTCCTCAGACAGGGGTAGCCCGGCGTAGCTCTCTCTTGTTTTATGTTTGTTTATGTCATATGATGATGTAAAACCATGTTGGTTCACAAGGTGCGGCAGTATCCTACCCGGTTTCACCGGAACGGGGAGTTTCCCCCTTATATAAGTCCAGAACCTTCCCTTTTAGGTTACAGCGCATGCATGCGAAGGGGGACACATTCATGCAACCCGGGGACTAGGTTTTGCATGTTTCAACACAACACCACACCTCCATGCATGTGCAAGGGCCACATGCAAGTTCTTGAGGGTTTCCATACGACCCGGAGCGCGGTTTGCCGCGGAACCCTGATCTGTGGGCCTCGGATCGTCTACCCCCCTAGACGTTCCTCTGACAGGGGTAGCCCGGCGTAGCTCTCTCTTGTTTTGTGTTTGTTTAGGTCATACTGATGATGTAAAACCATGTTGGTTCACAAGGTGCGGCAGTATCCTACCCGGTTTCACCGGAACGGGGAGTTTCCCCCTTATATAAGTCCAGAACCTTCCCTTTTAGGTTACAGCGCATGCATGCCGAAGGGGGACACATTCATGCATCCCGGGGACTAGGTTTTGCATGTTTAAACATGACACCACACCTCCATGCATGTGCAAGGTCCGACATGCAAGTTCTTGAGGGTTTCCTACGACCCGGAGCGCGGTTTGCCGCGGAACCCTGATCTGTGGGCCTCGGATCGTCTATCCCCCATAGACATTCCTCAGACAGGGGTAGCCCGGCGTAGCTCTCTCTTGTTTTATGTTTGTTTATGTCATATGATGATGTAAAACCATGTTGGTTCACAAGGTGCGGCAGTATCCTACCCGGTTTCACCGGAACGGGGAGTTTCCCCCTTATCTAAGTCCAGAACCTTCCCTTTTAGGTTACAGCGCATGTATGCGAAGGGGGACACATTCATGCAACCCGGGGACTAGGTTTTGCATGTTTAAACATGACACCACACCTCCATGCATGTGCAAGGTCGGCATGCAAGTTGTTGAGGGTTTCCTACGACCCGGAGCGCGGTTTGCCGCGGAACCCTGATCTGTGGGCCTCGGATCGTCTACCCCCATAGACATTCCTCTGACAGGGGTAGCCCGGCATAGCTCTCTCTTGTTTTATGTTTGTTTATGTCATATGATGAGGTAAAACCATGTTGGTTCACAAGGTGCGGCAGTATCCTACCCGGTTTCACCGGAACGGGGAGTTTCCCCCTTATATAAGTCTAGAACCTTCCCTTTTAGGTTACAGCGCATGCATGCGAAGGGGGACACATTCATGCAACCCGGGGACTAGGTTTTGCATGTTTCAACACGACACCACACCTCCATGCATGTGCAAGGTCCACATGCAAGTTCTTGAGGGTTTCCTACGACCCGGAGCGCGGTTTGCCGCGGAACCCTGATCTGTGGGCCTCGGATCGTCTACCCCCCATAGACATTCCTCTGACAGGGGTAGCCCGGCGTAGCTCTCTCTTGTTTTGTGTTTGTTTAGGTCATATGATGATGTAAAACCATGTTGGTTCACAAGGTGCGGCAGTATCCTACCCGGTTTCACCGGAACAGGGAGTTTCCCCATTATATAAGTCCAGAACCTTCCCTTCTAGGTTACAGCGCATGCATGCGAAGGAGGACACATTCATGCAACCCGGGGACTAGGTTTTGCATGTTTCAACACGACACCACACCTCCATGCATGTTCAAGGTCCACATGCAAGTTCATGAGGGTTTCCTACGACCCGGAGCGCGGTTTGCCACGGAACCCTGATCTGTGTGCCTCCGATCGTCTACCCCCCTAGACGTTCCTCTGACAGGGGTAGCCCGGCGTAGCTCTCTCTTGTTTTGTGTTTGTTTAGGTCATATGATGATGTAAAACCATGTTGGTTCACAAGGTGCGGCAGTATCCTACCCGGTTTCACCAGAACGGGGAGTTTCCCCCTTATACAAGTCTAGAACCTTCTCTTTTAGGTTACAGCGCATGCATGCGAAGGGGGACACATTCATGCAACCCGGGGACTAGGTTTTGCATGTTTCAACACAACACCACACCTCCATGCATGTGCAAGGGCACATGCAAGTTTTGAGGGTTTCCTACGACCCGGAGCGCGGTTTGCCGCGGAACCCTGATTTGTGGGCCTCAGGATCGTCTACCCCCCTAGCCGTTCCTCTGACAGGGGTAGCCCGGCGTAGCTCTCTCTTGTTTTGTGTTTGTTTAGGTCATATGATGCTGCAAAACCACGTTGGTTCACAAGGTGCGGCAGTATCCTACCCGGTTTCACCGGAACGGGGAGTTGCCCCCTTATATAAGTCCACAACCTTCCCTTTTAGGTTAAAGCGCATGCACGCGAAGGGGGCCACATTCATGCAACCCGGGGACTAGGTTTTGCATGTTTCAACACAACACCACACCTCCATGCATGTCCAAGGGCCACATGCAAGTTCTTGAGGGTTTCCAACGCCCCGGAGCGCGGTTTGCCGCGGAACCCTGATCTGTGGGCCTCGGATCGTCTACCCCCCTAGACGTTCCTCTGACAGGGGTATCCCGGCGTAGCTCTCTCTTGTTTTGTGTTTGCTTAGGTCATATGATGATGTAAAATCATGTTGGTTCACAAGGTGCGGCAGTATCCTACCCGGTTTCACCGGAACAGGGAGTTTCCCCCTTATATAAGTCCAGAACCTTCCCTTTTAGGTTATAGCGCATGCATGCGAAGGGGGACACATTCATGCAACCCGGGGACTAGGTTTTGCATGTTTCAACATGACACCACACCTCCATGCATGTGCAAGGTCCACATACAAGTTCTTGAGGGTTTCCTACGACCCGGAGCACGGTTTGCCGCGGAACCCTGATCTGTGGGCCTCGGATCGTCTATCCCCCATAGACATTCCTCAGACAGGGGTAGCCCGGCGTAGCTCTCTCTTGTTTTATGTTTGTTTATGTCATATGATGATGTAAAACCATGTTGGTTCACAAGGTGCGGCAGTATCCTACCAGGTTTCACCGGAACGGGGAGTTTCCCCCTTATATAAGTCCAGAACCTTCCCTTTTAGGTTACAGCGCATGCATGCGAAGGGGGACACATTCATGCAACCCAGGGGACTAGGTTTTGCATGTTTCAACACAACACCACACCGTCCATGCATGTCCAAGGGCCACATGCAAGTTCTTGAGGGTTTCCAACGACCCGGAGCGCGGTTTGCCGCGGAACCCTGACCTGTGGGCCTCGGATCGTCTACCCCCCTAGACGTTCCTCTGACAGGGGTAGCCCGGCGTAGCTCTCTCTTGTTTTGTGTTTGTTTAGGTCATACGATGATGTAAAACCATGTTGGTTCACAAGGTGCGGCAGTATCCTACCCGGTTTCACCGGAACGGGGAGTTTCCCCCTTATATAAGTCCAGAACCTTCCCTTTTAGGTTACAGCGCATGCATGCGAAGGGGGACACATACATGCAACCCGGGGACTAGGTTTTTCATGTTTAAACACAACACCACACCTCCATGCATCTGCAAGGTCGGCATGCAAGTTCTTGAGGGTTTCCTACGACCCGGAGCGCGGTTTGCCGCGGAACCCTGATCTGTGGGTCTCGGATCGTCTACCCCCCTAGACGTTCCTCTGACAGGGGTAGCCCGACGTAGCTCTCTCTTGTTTTGTGTTTGTTTAGGTCATATGATGATGTAAAACCATGTTGGTTCACAAGGTGCGGCAGTATCCACGAATTTTTACAGCGAAGCACAAAAATCTGTTTCGGGACAGCATCTTTCCCAAGCATTACTTCTCTCTCATTAGAGGTTGCTCTTGGAACAAAAAGGATAAGGAGAGGTTATTACTGAAGCAATAACTTCCAAGACTCAAGAAAACAAAAATAAACTGAAAGCAAAAACATATTGGGTTGTCTCCCAAAAAGCTCTTTCTTTATAGCCATTAAGATAGGCATGATAGTTTTGATGATGCTCACATAAGAAATATGAGTTAAAGTAAAAAAGAGAGCATCAATAAGCAAATATAGAACACATTTAAGTCTAACCCACTTCCTATGAAAAAGAATCTTGTAAAGAAACAAGTCATGAAAGCACGAAGCAACAAACATAGGAAAGCAAAACAAGTGCAACTTCAAAATTTTCAACATAAAGAGGGGAAACTTAATATTGTTGAGACACATAAAACCATGTTTCCCTCTCTCATAATAACTTTCAGTAGCATCATGAATAAAATTAACAATATAACTATCACATAAAACATTCTTATCATGAGCCACATGCATATAATAATTATTAGTCTCCACATAAGCATAATTCTTACCGCGCATGCTGTTTTCATGACTCGTGACATTGTGTGCAGCTTTCTCGTCCTCTCCGGCAGCGATTGCTCTACCACCGGTGTTCGACGGTGACACGTAGGCGTTTTTGCTAGAACCAGATGTTTGGTTCAAACCTGTCACACTTTAAATGTACCAGACATATATACTTCCACGTCCCGCCAAACTCCTCCTAGTCGATCGTATGATCGCGACCGCTTCAACAATGACCTCTCAGGCTCAGCCATGCGCGCGGATGAAGTGCATTAATTCCGGGTAGGAAATCCACTTTGGCTCCTAGATTACGTTTTTTACGTTTCATCATTTTCGCGCTGGTAGGTTCACTTATCGACTTACCTGTGTAATCCTTGATTATCGTGATGACTAGAATGATCAATTTTTTTTTTACCGTTCGCTTGGTTCAGCCCAACACTCAGCCTACGTTCTGGACGTGTATACGCACACAACCCAATTATAAGAAGAGAGCACTCATCCAAAAAACTCGAACTAAAAAAAGAAGGAATCTCTCCCTTATAAAGTGGGTGTGGGCTCATTTCGTAGGCAAGGTGAGACTAAACTTCGTCTAGCCTCACTGGTCAACAATAGCCTAACATTTTTGATTAGTACAAAAGTGATGCAAAGCCCTGGGTGATGCTCCCCATTTCAACAAAAGTGTTTTGCTTTACTTTTTCCATATATTTTGTGAATATACAATCAAACGAAAATTAGCATTGGTGAAAAAAGATAACAAAGGGGAAATATCAAATAGAAATGAAGAACAAATAAAGCTAGTGCAACAAGAGCCTGCAGCACCACCTTGCTTGTTTTTGCACGCTCGTGGTCAATAGTGAAACCGGATTTAGCTTCATTTTTAAAAAAAAAAGGGTAAGAGAGCACATGCCTCCGCATCGATAGATTGCACACACTTCTCACTGATAATGCAAATCCAGCAGCCGAATATGTTCGACTCAGAAAAAATCGAGGTCGTGTGCCTCGTCATAGTAACTCAACCTGGCAACCACTAAAGCTATGAAAAAGAACATAAAAGGGAAAAATATATAACACCTAAGCTAAGCCTTCAAGAAGAAAACATGGCACGTGCACCAATGGTGACGATTCCAAACATAGGTCGATCTAGGGATTTTCATTGTCAAAGCCATGCTTCCTTCAGCAAAGACAGTGAAAGAGTATGAGTTTGGCGGAATATGATGGATATATTATTAAGTCTTATGGACGAGTATATATAGGCGTACAGAGGATCATCTTAAAGTACAAGTCAAGTTAAGACTGTACGTAAACAGATCCTAACTCTATCTAAACTACCATAACAACTGTATATACCTAATACTCTAACATCCTCCCACAGTCGTAGCGGTAGCGTCGTGAACAACTAAAACGTCGCGTACGGTCAGACTGGAGATAAACCGAAGTAGAATTCAATAGGATGACATCCCCCTCCCCGTCCGAGCGGGAACGTCGTAGACGGTGTCGCGTTGCGGTAGCTTGGACTGTAGAGGAAGCTGATGATGCTCAAGCGAGGTGGTAGCCCTTGTGCCGATGTCGAGGGAGCCGAGAGCGTTGGGCAGTGCCGTGGTCGAGGTAGCCGTGGTCGATGTTGTGGTCGGGGATGCCGGTGTCAAGGTAGCCGAACATGAAGCCGCATGCGCAAAGTGTGCAAGGAGGATGACGGAGACGCGTCGAGGCAGTCGTCGTGGGGCCGCCGCGGCTTGCCGAGGAGGGATTTCTGAGGGTCCACGGAGGCTTGTCGTGGGGCCATGACAGCTTGCTGAGGGGTGTCGATGCTGAAGTCGATGCAGTCCGACCCGTCGAGGATGAGGTGCGGCTATAGTTTTGCCATAACTAAGCGCACGTCGGGGACGAATGCACACTCCAGTTTTGCCAGAACCGAGTACACGAAGAAGAGCTTGTCGGTGACGCGGTCGAGGCATTCGTAGAGGAAGGTGTCGATGCCGAAGAAGACTTTGTCGAGGTCGACGAAGACGAGGCGCCGATATGAGATTGCCAGGCTTGGGGACGCATCGAGGACGAGGCACGCAACAGTGTTGCCAATACTGGGCACGCAAGAGCAGGGACGAAGACATAGAAGGCGGCGAAACCAACGGCGGCCTGGAGTGGTCATGTTGGACGCCTAGATTGGCGCGATGGCGGTACTCGAAGTTGGCGAAGAAGAATTCGGCGTGATGAAGACCATGCGTAGACGTAGGCGACCTGCACCGTGGGAGGTGGCGCGGAGATAGCCTGCGGAGTCGGTGCGCGGGGACGGAAATGTAGACTATGTGTAGTGACGCCACGACCTGAGGGGGTTGCATAGCTGCAGGGCGCAAGTCGGTGCAGCGGCTAGACCACCGGCGACATACACACCCAGGAAGGCGCGTCGGAAGCCGGTAGCGTGGACCAAAGGCAGCGGTGCTGCGGCCCGAAGGGGCAATGCAGCGGCAGCCCGTAGCTCGATCGGTGGTAGGCGCATGCTCAGGGACGTGTTTGGCGTAGACAGGCGCGGGATCGGTTGATCAGACCAATGGTGTGCCGTATGCGTCATGGCATGGACGACGCGTAGATCGGAGTCGATGGTGGCGTATTCGGTGTAGTCCTGGACGATGACGACGAAGACGATCCGAGGGGGGCGGCCGTGACAGCCTTCCGAGGAAGGGGTAGCTGCCGTCCTTGGTGTGCGGCAGTCTGCCGTGAGGCCGTGATAGCCTGCGAGGGCAGGCGCGGTAGCGGAGAGGGCAGGCCCACAGGCGTGATGTAGATCGTCGATGCCGATGGTTGGAGTAGAGGCGCGAGTGGACGACGGTGGTGGGCGACTCAACCCGATCTAAGACCGGTAAACCAAAAAAGAAAGCCGATCAATATATCAGAGAAAAAGACTTATAGGGCATCCAATCACGAATCGGCGGACGCACCCTGCGTACCGGTTGCGCAGCCCCAACGGAGATCATGGAGATCGACCTTCCAGATGACAGCACGGCAGAAGCGTGCCGGTGGTGGCTAGGGTTTGTTGACATATCCTGATCGGAGATCTTTGTTTTCATCGCAGTGCGCATACCCGTCGATGAACTCGCCTCTACCATCATCTCTTGTCCTTCTCACAATACCAAGAAAGTCAGATACAATTGGAGGACATGACGAAAGACAGATACATCCAATACTACCCCAGCTCCTGTGATTGTCACTCCACCTTCGATCATGCATGACTTAACGCCTCAATAGGAAGCACCAGGCATAGCACCTATCAGCAGCAGGCATGACTTTGCGCCTCCATGAGTGGCCATTCTTAACACATCTCGATGAAAGACATGAGTTGGCGCATCTCTAAGAGTCACTATGTATAGCATATGATGAGGCAGATCAACCCAGGGTTGAGGTGGAGGGGGTGGCCCATACAGTCACCGACCTCGAAATGCCATCACTAACTTATGACCTAACCGCTACGTGGCCCACACAACATTGGAGGTTGACACCATCGTAGAACCAGGGTTGCTTCCCCTATTGTCCAACTCCCGCTGTGAGCAACGCAGCGAGGGAATGCATCTAGATGATGCCACTTGACCGATTGCTGGCTACCATGCTGTCAGGCTTCAACAACCTCCTGCAGTCACCACCTCCCTGCTGCAAGCCGCTTCATATCCAGCTCCATAGACCTTTTAGCCAAAATAAATGAGGTCGTCGTTGTCCCAACATCGTCGCTTGGCCGTCTCTAGCCGCCCTCACAACCACCACTAGTGAATCCACCATCATCCAGGATTGTCGGTCGGGAACCTTTCTCGGCCTCACCAGCAGCTGACGTCCAAGGTCACCACCGTGATCTAGGTCGGTGATATCCTATCGCGGGAACAGATAAGGAGACGAGATTCCTCCATCCATCGGGAGAGGCTCTTCCCACCAGTTTCCTCTGGTGGTAGCAGGGAGTTGGAGGGGCAGAGTGGTGGCTAGGGTTTCGCCCGAGCCACCCCCGAGAGGGATGCGGATGCTACCATCATTATTCCAGATGCTCCTGTTCTCCTTTATTAAGTCCTTCCTCTCTTGAAGGTGAAAGGATCGTATGGTCACCTAGAGGGGGCGTGAATAGGTGCTACTTCAAATGTTACTCCTTTTTCAGATTAGGGTTTGTCACAAAGGTAAAGTCTCTAGATATGCAACTATGGTGAATTTACCTATATGTCACACTAGCACACCTAGCTAAGCAAGAACTAGATAAAATAAGGTGTGGTAAACGATAGAAGTAACCAAAGTGAAGCACACGGGGACACAAGGATTATTTCCCGTAGTTCCTTCCTTTTGAGGGGAAGTACGTCTGCGTTTGGAGAGGGGGTGGTATCAAACCACCAACGGCACGAGAGGCCTCCCTTGTTCTCCGGTGAACCTCACACCAAGGGGATTGATTCATGCATCCACTATCGGCAACCTTCAAGGTGATAGCTGGCACCCTTACAACAAGTTCGAGGCACACACCCATAACTTAATTGGGGGCTCCCGAATCCAAGCAAGTTGTCACTCAAACAAAGACAAGCTTGTAAGAAACAAATCCACCAAAACGAGGCTTAGGGTTTCCAATGAAACCCTAGAGCAAGGGGACCTCAGGTGAATGAGGGGGAAATGAAGATCTCTCTTGGTGAATCTGTAGATCGATGCCTCTTCCTCTAATTCCCCAAAGATCAACGACTTTGGGTGGTTGATGAAGAGATCTTGGAGTTTTGGTGGCTCAAATGGTATGGTCTTCTTTTTCTGGAACGAGCAGCTGGAGGAAGGGGACGAGGTCCCCTATTTATAGGCCACACACTTGTGAACCGTTTTCTGACCATTGGAGATCGTTCACACCAGAGACTCCAGTCTGCCAGACCTGAGACTCCGGTTTGGACCAGAAACTCCGGCCCAGCCCCGGTCCATCTCCGGACCAACCATCTGATTGACTTGGGCAGAGGCTTGACGACCACTCTGGAGACTCTAGCTGAAACTCCAGACCAGAGACACCTAAGACTCCGGTGTGTCCACACCCGAAACTCCGGTCAAAGAAATAACACCGGAGACTTCGGCTGAAATCCGGTCCGTCTCCGGACCACCACACAGATTGACTTGGGGCCAAGTCTAGCACCCACACCGGGAACTCCTGGGGAAACTCCTGGGGAAACTCCGGACCACATAGGAGACTCCGGTGTTTTCACACTGGAGAATCTGGTCTAGAATCTTCAGGAAAGCATAGATTTTGCCATGGAATTTCCCACAACAATCTGACTTTTTCCCTTTTCAATAGATTGACCTGTAGACATTAACACACAGTAAAATGTACCTTATGTTGTTAACGAACACCAAAACAGATTAGAACAATAAATGTCCTTTCAATCTCTCCCTTTTTGGTGTTCGATGAAAACACGAGGTTTTGCATGGAATTTTTGATAAGACATAGCTATGCTCCCCCTAACGATGTGCAGCAAGGTAATCAAGACATACATGCTTGTCAGGTAAAGGATAACTATTATAATAAGGAACGGGCATAGACATGACCACACACATAGATAGTTCACATAAGCCAAATAAGTCTCACAAGGACCAAATGAAAGAAAATGTTCGAACATAAAGATAACAACCCAACCCATGCAAATCCCGATGCTCCTAATGGACAACTTCTCCCCCTTTGACATCGAAGCACCAAAAAGGAAAAAGGTCCGAGCTATCGTCCCAAAGAAGATCACTCGGAGTCATCGTCGTCGTCATCATTCTCATCCTCATCCTCATCATAATCATCATCAGCAGCAACAGAAGTCTGTGGCCCTTTGTCGTGAGGGCGAGAAGAGGATGTGCCCTAAGGTGCAAATCCAGAAGTAAACTCAGAGAAAGCCTGCCAGTCAACCAAGCTTGCATTCATTGCATTCCAAGCCCCAAAGGAAAGTGTGTGATCGGACTCGGCAGAAGGTTCAACTCCATGCTCGTCATTGTACTCTGACTCTCCTTCCTATTCTTCCTCACCTTGTTCCTTGATTTCCTTGAGAAGTTTCTCAATCCTGCGGTTTCTCTTATAGGAATCATGTTGTCCCTTACGGATGTCCACATTCATGCAGCAAAGGGTCTTCTCCCAAAAGGATGCCTTCTTGACTTTCTCCTTAACAAACTCATGTGTGATAGGAGGCATGGAAACATTGGAGGCATTATTCCTCCTAGAGCCCCTAGGAGGGGTGGGAGCACGCTCAGCCTCAAAGATCTCCTCATTCTCACTCTCAAACGGCTGCCTAGTAACCATCTTCCCTTTCTTCTGAAGGGACACCAAAGCATTCTCCGTAAGATTGGGAGGGAGGGCAAGTGGTGAACCGTGGGCTTGAGTTTTGATAAGCCGCATTACTAAAGGAGCATATGGAGGAGATTTCCTGTAGAGAATAGCATGGTACATCTCCTAAAAAATGTAATCCATAACATCAATAGCAAAGCCTGCAACATCAGGTCTAGCAAGATATCTTGTGAGCATGGTGAAGTAGGATGAAGAGCCCACATCTAATAGCATCATCATTGCTAGCACTGGGAGAGATGTAGTGGCGGAATATCCTCAGTAGTAAGTTGTAGAGAGGTTTGAGACCCTTTGCCTCACCAACGACTGTACCCTTGCCATAAAGAGGAGCTAACCATGTCTTGCTTTCTCCAAGGGAAACACCATGCATACGGTGCCCAATAGGGACAGCCACACCCTGAAAGGTCTCATTGATGACCCTGGAAAGGTCAAAGAAGGAAGCAGTGTAGCGGACATCGCCAGTCATCCAAGTCATGGTCCTAGCCTGATCAGTCCCAAACACCATAGTGGCATAGAATGTTGTAATCTTCTTGGATCTCCATGAGCCCATGCAGCCCGAGCTTCTCAGTGATCCACACATCATCTGCAAAGTAACTGTTGGCACGCATGCACTCAAGCTCCATATACCTCTGAGGACAAATTGGGGACTTGGTGAGCTTGCTATAAACATCAGTCATGAATACTTTATGTTCCCTCCTCCAATAACGAGGATCCTCACAAGTCCTGGGCAGCTCATATAAATTAGTCTTGCGAAGGTCAAGGAACTCCTTCTTGGACATGCGAGCAAGAGATTGCAAATTGTCATACTTGGCCCTCTTGGCCCAGTTTTCCTCCTCTATCCATTCTTGATTCTTTCTCATATAATCAACATATTTGAGTTGCTGCTTCGGTTGGATGGCGGGATCACATATTGCGCAGCCTCTTCATCAAAACGAGGATCCGCCCTTCTAGAATTGGCTTTCGTGCGACCACGACAAGAACCAGAGCCTCCTTTGAACAAAGAGAGGGGGATAACATGGGGGTAAGCACATATGTCCAGGAGATAGGCACAAGACCCTCACAGCTATGCTAGATGTGCTGGAGGCAATCTACACGAGAGTCTCCAGAGAGCAACACCGGAATCTCCGGTCTGTACTGGAGTTTCTGGTCAGACAGACCGGAGTCTCTGGCCTGAAATGGAGTCTCCGGACTGACCAACCGGAATCTCCGGTCTGGAGATTTCGGGTTGCACATAGAGACTACATGTGAGATTGATTCCAGCAGATTGGGCAAGGATATGAGACTAAAGTGATGCAGTGCACGCAGGCATGTTGTTCCAATGGGAAAACTAGTACAAAACTCAAAACAAACGAAGGGGATGAACCCTAGGTTCATGGTGAGAGAAAACGGTACCAGATCTGTCCATTGGGGAGGTTCCACCGGTGGGAAAGGTCCTAGGGGTGGAGAGGGTGGAGTTGGTTGGCGGCATGGCGGATCCCGGCGGCAAAACAACCTCCGGGCAGCAGTTTTGGAGGAGGAGGATGAGGTTGTGAGGGTGGGGGTCGGGGTGGATGATAGAGTCTATGTGACTCGTTCACCCCGGCCCCCTTAAGTCACAACCCGAAACCACCCCAGACCGGAGACTCCGGTGTATGCACACCGGAGACTCCGTTCTCTTCGACCAGAATAGCCAGTTTCAAGTTTTGGGACATATATGATGGATAGAATGTTTTAGGGAATGGTGACAGGCTTAGGTTAAAATTTCACACTGTGATGAACCAGGAAATGAACTTCAAATGAAATGGTCATGCGAAACTTCAACATTAAAAACGTGAACGAAGAGCCAATCCTTCATAGTGAAGGGGCGGTGGCTGAGGCCACCATGTAAGAGTGTGAGGCATGAAACCGCGAAGAATTATCCTTGGGTTCATAACCTCTACTCATCAATGAGGCTTACATATCACAAATGATATTTAAGAGAATTGATTTTCTTAATTTTGGCATTATGGGGGGGGTAGCCCAATGGATTAGGACTGCACTCCCCCAATGTCCATGCCTGCACCTAAACTACATAATGATCAAGTAATAGGTGAGTATGCAAGATGATCAAGTGAAACTTCTTGAATCTACGATATTTAGTTCATTCGTGAAAATATCTGCAAGTTGGGCTTTGGTTGACACATAAAAAAGCTCAATATCTCCTCGGGCCACATGATCTTTAATGAAATGATGACGGATCTCAATATGCTTTGTTCTTGTATGATCCACTAGATTGTAGGAAATTTTGATAGCACTTTCATTGTCACATAAAAGAGGCACTTTGTCACAACCGACACCATATTCCTTTAGAGTTTTCCTCATCCATAACAATTGAGTGCAAGCACTAGCAGCAGCCACATATTCAGCCTTGACGGTGGAAAGATAGATACAATTTTGCTTTTTAGAAGACCAACACACCAAGGACCTACCAAGGAATTGGCAAGCCCCAGAGGTTGATTTTCTATCGTTCTTATCACTATCCCAATCCGAATTAGTGTATCCACAGAGAGAGAATGTAGAGCCCCTAGGGTACCATATGCCATAGTTTGGGGTATGAACCAAATATCGAAAGATTCTTTTGACTGCCATCAAGTGGCTTTCTTTAGGAGATGCTTGATATCTTGCACACACTCCTACACTTAACACAATATCGGGTCTAGATGCACATAGGTAAAGCAAAGAACCAATCATGGATCGGTATACCCTTTAATCAACATCTTTACCATTTGGGTTAAGTTCAAGATGTGTCTTGGTTGCCATGGGAGTTGGATCTCCATTTAGTTCCTTCATGTTGAAACTCTTGAGCATGTCTTGGGTATATTTAGCTTGATTGAAAAGTTTCCTCCTCTTATCTGCTTGATCTCAAAGCCAAGAAATACCCTTAACTCCCCCATCATAGACATCATGAACTTGTCAGTCATAAGCTTCGAGAATTCATCATTAAAAGCTTTGTTAGATGAGCCAAAGATAATATCATCAACATATATTTGGCACACGAAAAGCTCCCCATTAACCTTCTTAGTAAAAAGAGTGGGATCAATTTTCCCAACCTCAAATCCACGGTCTAACAATAACTCTCTAAAGTGCTCATACCAAGTACGTGGAGCTTGTTTAATTCCATAGAGCGCCTTATCAAGTTTGTAGACATGGTTTGGGAAGTTGGGATCCTCGAAACCTGGGGGTTGCTTAACATAAACCAACTCATGCAATGGCCCATTTATAAAAGCACTTTCCACATCCATTTGTTGTAATTTAAAGTTATGATGTGCAACATATGCAAGAAGGATACAAATGGACTCAAGGCGAGCCATGGGTGCATAAGTCTCTCCATAATCAATGCCTTCAATTTGAGAGAACCCTTGTGCAACCAATCTTGCCTTTTTCCTCACAACAATGTCATGTTCATCTTGCTTGTTCTTGAATATCCATTTAGTGCCAATAACATTGCGACACTCTTTGGGCTTTTCTACTAACTTCCATACATTGTTTCTCTCAAAGTTTTTGAGCTCTTTATGCATTGCTTCTAGCCAGTCCGAATCTTCAAGAGCTTCCCATACTTTCTTTGGTTCCACCATGGATATGTGAGCTTGATCCTCACCAAAGTTATTCAATTGAGCTCGAGTGGACATTCAACTCCTTAGATCACCAAGAACATTATCTAGAGTGTGTTCTCTTCTTCAAAATTCTATCCACTCTAACTTTGCGACGAGTTTTGATCTCCTTGTTGTTCCTTGCAGGAGCCACTTCATCAGTTTGGTCCTCGTCTTGACCATGAATTTGACCTTGATCAACAATGGGTTCAGCTTCATCAACATGAGGTAGCGGTTGATCTTGGTCTTGATCAGGCAAGTTACTAGAGAGTCTTTGAGATGATCTTGTAGCTGCCTGAATAAATCTGCCTTGAGTAATTGACTGTGCTGGGCTGGACAGTCCTGTCAGTGGAGAGAGTGGACAATTCAGTCTAGCGCATTCAGCCTGTTCATCATCAAGAGGGTTCTCAGCTTGTCTTTGTCTTGGGTCATCATTACCCTCAATAGTGGGAGTTTGTTGAAGTTGTGAAGATGAGGGCTCCACTTGAGTAGAGCATAGTTCTTCTTGATCCACCACAAGGGGTTCCTCAATGGGGCGGATGAATCCCGCACCCATTCTTCTTATGGCATCTTGAGGCATTTCATCCTCTACATCACAAACATCAACATGCCCCGCTTGGGGGCCATCATATTCTTCAAAAACCACACTATAATATTATACAACAATTTCGAAGAGTTTATCATAGATTCTATAAGTGTGGGAATCTAGACCATAGCCAACAAAAATACCCTCTAAAGCTTTGGAATCAAATTTGGACAAACTAACACCGTTAATGAGATAGAAACACTTACAACCAAACACCCGGAAGTATGAAATATTGGGCTTGTTACCGGTAAGTATTTCATATGGCGTATTGGTCAATTCTTTGCAGGGGTAGAGGCGGTTTGATGCATGGCATGCGGTGGAGATTGCATTCGCCCAGAAATTGTATGGAGACTTAAACTCTACCAACATAGACCTTGCCATATCCATTAAAGTCATGTTCTTCCTCTCAGCTACACCATTTTGTTGAGGGGTATATGTAGCGGAATATTGATATGTTATCCCCTCATAACTAAGAAAGCATTTTAGAGTGTAGTTCTTGAAATTGGTGCCGTTGTCACTTCTTATGGTTAGCACAGGCAAATTGTATTAACGTTGAACCATATTGACAAAGTCAATGAAATATTATTGAGTCTCACTCTTCAACTTGAAGAAATAGACCCATTAATATCTTGAGTAGTCATCAGTAATCACCAAGCAATATTTCTTCCCACCAAGACAAGCATGAGATGGAGGCCAAGAGATCCACAGTGAAGGAGCTCCAAGATCCTTTTTGACTTTATAATCATTATTTGCTTTGTGGGGAGCATCATGCATTTTTGCTTCAACACAAGCCCTGCAAACACGATCTTTGGCAAAAAACAAACATTGTCCTTTAGTCCCACAATGTGGACACCCTGGTGAAGGCTTTGCAAAGTTCTCATATTGACATGGGCTAGTCGGCGATGCCACCCACATCGGCCTTTCCGAATAAGCACATCGCATTTGTAGCGGTTTTCCCCGAAAAGTCCACCACATACAAATCATTTTCGACATACCCAACGAAAGTGACCTTTAGAGTCTTGTTCCACAAAAGACCACAATATCATTATCAATAAATACGGTGAAACCCATCTTGCCTAGGGCACGAACATAAAGTAAATAAAGCCAAGGGTCTCGATAAGCATGACATCCACGAGTGTTACATTGTGTGCAACCACAACTTTGCCAATACCCTTACCTGAATTTTGATTTGTCGGCATATGTGACGGTTATATGATCTTGATTGCCCTCATCTCTGTCATTATTGTCTTGCTTCCGGTTCATATGACTTGTGAAACCACTATCAAGCACCCACTTTGACCCGCCGAAGCATAGTTCTACAAGAGATCAAGCTTTTTAGGTACCATTTCAATGGGTCCTCTCTTGTTAGTGACAAGGGTCTTTGGAACCCAAATAGACCAAGCAATATAACCATCAAATGGACATTCCTCTGACAGGGGTAGCCCGGCGTAGCTCTCCCTGTT